>JBBPBX010042066.1:0-28562 GCA_038048925.1 Garcialebias charrua | reverse complement strand
TACTTGATGGATGACGGTAATGTTTTCTAGTGATAATTCTTACAGCTCTTTTCTGTAATACAAAAATAGGCTTTGTGATTGTTTTACACGCATTCCCCCAAACATCAATACAATAGATTAAGTGTGGAACAATGATTGTGTTATACAACAAATACAGAGCTTTATCATTCAATAGGTCTCTGACTTTGTACAGTACTGCTATCGATTTAGCTATTTTTATTCTTACAGAATTTATGTGTTGTTTCCATGTCAGTTTGTCATCAATGATAACACCCAAAAACTTCACCTCACTCACTCTACAAATCTCAACATCCTCAATTTTGAGTGGAACATCAACAGTTTTCTTTTTATTACCGAATATCATGTAATTAGTTTTTTCTAGATTTAATGATAATTTATTTATTTTAAACCAAGTTTGTATCTTGACAAATTCTGTCTTTATCAATTCCAACATTTGTTCTATATCTTCACCTAAACAGAAAAAAGTGGTATCATCAGCAAAAAGTACACATTTAAGGAGTCCTGACACATTTACCAAGTCATTCACATATAAAATAAAAAGCTTTGGTCCAAGTACAGAGCCTTGGGGAACTCCACATGTGATATTACAGAGGTCAGATCTTACATCATTTATTTGTACAAATTGTTTCCTATCTTTTAAGTAGCTAGATACCCACTGTAATGCTGGTCCTCTAATACCATATTTGTTCAGTTTTTCAAGGAGAATGGTGTGATCAATAGTATCGAATGCTTTTTTTAAATCAACAAAAATACTGATACAATATTGTTTTTGATCGACAGCAGTAGTTATTTGTTCCATTAATTCCATGAGAGCCATTGATGTAGAGTTTTTTGATCTAAACCCATACTGACTGTTGCTTAGAATATTTTGTTTATCTATAAATTGGTCTAGTCTGTTTACAAATAGTTTTTCAAGAATTTTTGAAAACTGTGGTAACAAGGATATAGGTCTATAATTGTTGAATACACATTTATCACCATTTTTAAAAAGAGGAACGACCTTAGCTACTTTCATATTATCTGGAAAAATTCCTGTTGAAAATGATAAGTTACATATGTATGTGAACGGCTCAATAACATGGCTCATTATGTCCTTTACAAACATCATATCCATGTCCACCCAGTCTTTCGATCTCTTGTCTGTAAGATGTTTTACTACATTCATTATTTCCTCTTTGTTAGTTCCATTTAGAAAAATACTATTTGCACAACCTGTAATTGAGTGGATCACATTTTTATCTACTTTTGGTATTTTAGCTGCAAGGCTTGATCCAACATTCACAAAATATTGATTAAATCCATTTACAATTTCATTTTCATCATGAATTTCATCGTTGTCTTTTACAAAATATTTTGAAATACCAGTTTTTGTTTTATGATTCTTCAGGACACTATTCATTACTCGCCATGTTGCTTTCATATCACCATTACTTTTATCTAATAATTTACTATAATATTCTTTCTTATGTTTCCTTATAATCCCTACTAATTTATTTTTATACTTTTTATATTTTTCTTCAGCGCTCTGACTTCACAATTTCAAGAAACATGAATACAAATAATTCTTTTTTTTACATGCATTTCTTAACCCTTTTGTCATCCATGGTTGATCAACCGTATTTCTCTTTGTGTAATTTGTTTGCACACAATTCTTTTCATTCAGAGCTTCCAAGATATTGATAAACTCATCATATGCTCTGTTCACATCATAAACATACACATCATTCCAGTCTTGTTTATCTAGATCCTCTTTTAATTTTTCCAAAACTTTTTTTGACGTGTTTATATCTTTTTCTTCATTGTAACTGCTTTTGTGATGTTTTGATCATTTTTATAGATTGTGAAAACTGGTAAATGATCACTTAAGTCGGTCGTTAAGATACCACCTATCACGTCCCCATTTGTTATATTTGTGAAAATATTATCAATTATTGTGGCACTATGAGTTGTAATTCTTGTTGGCTTTGATATCAATGGATACATATTTAAACTGTACATTGAGTTTATAAATGTGCTTATGTTATTTGAATCTGTTTTATTTCCCATATCAATGTTAAAGTCTCCACACAAAAAACATTTTTATTAAAACTCTTCTCCATTAGCTCCAAGATTTTATCCGTGAATATTTCTATATTTGCTCCTGGTGATCTATATACACAACTTATGTTTTTATCGTTTTTGTTTATTATTTCTATTGTTATCATTTCCATAATATTATCAACTATTATTGACATTTCACTATTTAATTTACATTTTATTTCATTATTGACAAGTAGAGCGACTCCACCACCTCTTTTATTATTTCTGTTCATATGATATAACATATGATATATGTAATATATATAACATAGATAGATATAACATATATCATATGATATATATGACTCATGAATCAATAAATAAAAATAAAATAAAAATAAACACTGCAAAATATCACATCATGCTGATGCTGATCTGTTTTCTTGTTGCTGTGTTCATCTGTGACCATCTGCTCATACAGACTCATGTTCGTGCTGCTGTTTATAATGATGTTTTTCCACTATATTAGGGCTTAGTGTATTACTAGTTGATGTTTTTCTTAGTTAATTCTAGATGTTATTACTGTTTTTCTCTTGCATTTGTTGTTGGATGTAACTGGGACCCCGTGTACATAATCTCGTTTTCATCACATGTACTACATGCGGTGCAAATGACAAAAAAGACTCTCTGACTCTGACTCTGACTCTGATATAATTCATACCCCTTGATGTGAATATTACTTGTGTTATTGTCATTGAGCCATGTCTCTGACAGCGCTATTATTGTAAAAGTTCTATTACGGTTTTAAGTAATCTGTTATTTTGGATATGTTTGCATTTATACTTCTGCTATTAAAGTGAATAATAGAGAGAACTCCATTTGATATATTGATGTCATTAAACTGCTCTTCATTATAATATTCGCTATCTTTTATTACAGGAAAAATTTTGCATCAATCACATTTTCAACATTATATATTTTAGGTTCTGAGTCTTCGTATGTTGTCATGTTCTAATGCATTTGTTCATTTCACTGTATATTTTATCCATTTTGAGTGTGAGTTGCTTCGATTTGTAATTTTTCATCTCCTATGTTCATCCAGATCCGTCAGCTCTTTTATCATTTTCGGCTGAGACCCTTCCTTTGTTTTGATAAAGATGTATCCATTTCTTGTCCATGTTGATGCTATTTTGTTTTAACCACCTTGCTTCCTTTGCAATTTTCCATTTTTTTGGTTAGATGTTCATTTATGTAAACGTTTGATCCCTGCAGATTTCTTTTATTCTGCATAACATAGTTTTTTGTATTCCTGCTAATGAACTTGACGATTACTGACGGTTTGAATCTTGGTTAATTATTGGGCAGGGTGTGACAGAACGAAATGTCCCCATAGTCTATGTCAATGTTCATATCCTGTAAGAAAGTAACTACATGTTCCTCCAGAGTCTCTTGTTCTTCCTGAGATTCATACTCATTTGAGAGTCAGAGTCAGAGAGTCTTTGTTGTCATTTTCACCGCATGTGGTACATGTGATGAAAACGAGATTATGTACACGGGGTCCCAGTTACATCCAACAACAAATGCAAGAGAAAAACAGTAATAACATCTAGAATTAACTAAGAAAAACATCAACTAGTAATACACTAAGCCCTAATATAGTGGAAAAACATCATTATAAACAGCAGCACGAACATGAGTCTGTATGAGCAGATGGTCACAGATGAACACAGCAACAAGAAAACAGATCAGCATCAGCATGATGTGATATTTTGCAGTGTTTATTTTTTTAATTTTTATTTATTCATGAGTCTACAGCCTCAGGGTAGAAGCTGTTCCTCAGAGTCACATTTGGGTCACTGTTAGGAGATCCCATTATCCATGCATCATAAAAGACCCCACACACTCTTTGCCCCACTCCCTTCAGGATGGCGGTTAAGGAGCATCAAATATAGAACCAATAGACTGAGGAACAGCTTCTACCCTGAGGCTTTTGACTCATGGTAAATGGTAAATGGAGCTTATTTATATAGCGCTTTCCAGCCCCCTGGTAGGAGCCCCAAAGCGCTTTACAATACCAGCCATCCACCCATTCATTCAGACATTCATACACCGGTAGTGGTAGCCTGCCTTGCAAGGCGCCATCTAGACCTACCGGGAGCAACTCGGGGTTAAGTGTCTTGCCCAGGGACACAACGACACATGGTGGGCGGATGCGGGATTCGAACCTCCAACCTTCCGATCAGGGGTCGACTGCCATTACCACTACACCACGGCCGACTCATGAATAAATTAATCACTGCAAAATATCACATCATGCTGATGCTGATCTGTTTTGTTGCTGTGTTCATCTGCTCATACAGACCATGTTCGTGCTGCTGTTGATGTTTTTCTACTACATTAGGGCTTAGTCTATTACTAGTTGATGGTTCTTAGTTATATCCTAGATATTATCGTTTTCTCTTACATTTGGTTGTTGGATGTCAACCACATGTACCACATGCGGTGCAAATGACAACAATTCTGACTCTACAGTTTGGAACACAAGATTGCCATGCTTCATATTGGTTGAGAGCTGGGTTACATGAAATATTAAGACTTCCCCATTTGTCAAAGGAGACTTCAGTGAGGTGGCCAAACTCTTTGTGACTATTCTGCACCATTGCTGGTTACCACATGGGGAGGCAGCAATGGCCAAGGGCTGGTAATTTATTACACGCGTTTAACCTGAAATGGACAATAGTCTCTCGAGCATGCTTCAGACCAGCGATAGCCAACTAGAATATAAAAATGCTTGTCTACTAAGCCTTATGCCATTGTACAGTTTGAAAAGGTTCACACACAAAAACAAGTTTCTTAAAGCAGTTCCATCAGAAAACCGATTCAAAGGGCAAATTACCCAAACAGAAGCTGAAGGAGTACAACTAGTCATTGCATGGAATGGAATTTATTTTCTCAATAGTCACAAGCAGGTCAGTGTCAGTTCTGACATTACAAGAAATTAGTTAGATCAGTTATTACGGATCCAGATCCTTAGAACTTAGATCTGGAATTGCCATGGTTTTAGTAATGTCTTCCTAGTCCTGCAGGATGGGAGGGTGTTGAACCTTTGTTACCAAACTGGTTCAGAACGAGTCCTCTGGTGAAGTCTGGGTTCAGTCTGAAAGGCTGGTACACGAGGCTGAAACAAAGACTCACGTTGGTGATGAGAGAACTTCTGCGGATGAGCCCAAGAAGCAGGTTGATAACGAGGCACATGGGGCTGAAACCAAGATTCATGCTGGTGATAAGAGCCTTTCTGGGGCTGGGCCTCCGGATGGTAGCGGGACATCTGAGGCTGAGCTGCCTGGGCCCTGGGATGAAGAGGCACTTGGGGCTGGGCCCTGGGGTTGGAATTGTAGTGGGGCACCTTTGACTGAAATTGGAGCCTGGACTCAGGGTTATAAAGGGGCACCTGACCCCAGGGCTGGACCCTTGGCTCAGGATTATAGCGAGGCAACTGAACCCCAGAACGAGACCTGTGCTGGGGGCTGTTAGTCACCTGACCCTGGGGTTGAGATCTGGGGTCAGCCTTGTATTGTGGTGCATGAGACATAGGTGCCTGAGGATGGACCCCAAGTGCAAAGTTGTAACGGGTCACTTTATCCTGGGGCTGAAGCCTTGGTTCAAGGTTATACTGGAGCACCCGATGCTGAGACACCTGGGGCCGGACTCTGGACTCTGGGTTGTAGCGGGGAACCTTGGACTCGGGGCGTGACCTGGGCTCTGGGTTGTAACGAGGAACCTTGGACTCAAGGCGCGACCTGGGCTCTGGGTTGTAACGAGGAACCTTGGACTCAGACCTGGGCTCTGGGTTGTAGCGGGGAACCTTGGACTCAGACCTGGGCTCTGGGTTGTAGCGGGGAACCTTGGACTCAGACCTGGGCTCTGGGTTGTAGCGGGGAACCTTGGACTCAGACCTGGGCTCTGGGTTGTAGCGGGGAACCTTGGACTCAGACCTGGGCTCTGGGTTGTAGCGGGGAACCTTGGACTCAGACCTGGGCTCTGGGTTGTAGCGGGGAACCTTGGACTCAGACCTGGGCTCTGGGTTGTAGCGGGGAACCTTGGACTCAGACCTGGGCTCTGGGTTGTAACGGGGAACCTTGGACTCAGACCTGGGCTCTGGGTTGTAACGGGGAACCTTGGACTCAGACCTGGGCTCTGGGTTGTAACGGGGAACCTTGGACTCAGACCTGGGCTCTGGGTTGTAACGGGGAACCTTGGACTCAGACCTGGGCTCTGGGTTGTAACGGGGAACCTTGGACTCAGACCTGGGCTCTGGGTTGTAGCGGGGAACCTTGGACTCAGACCTGGGCTCTGGGTTGTAGCGGGGAACCTTGGACTCAGACCTGGGCTCTGGGTTGTAACGGGGAACCTTGGACTCAGACCTGGGCTCTGGGTTGTAACGGGGAACCTTGGACTCAGACCTGGGCTCTGGGTTGTAACGGGGAACCTTGGACTCAGACCTGGGCTCTGGGTTGTAACGGGGAACCTTGGACTCAGACCTGGGCTCTGGGTTGTAACGAGGAACCTTGGACTCAGACCTGGGCTCTGGGTTGTAACGAGGAACCTTGGACTCAGACCTGGGCTCTGGGTTGTAACGAGGAACCTTGGACTCAGACCTGGGCTCTGGGTTGTAACGAGGAACCTTGGACTCAGACCTGGGCTCTGGGTTGTAACGAGGAACCTTGGACTCAGACCTGGGCTCTGGGTTGTAACGAGGAACCTTGGACTCAGACCTGGGCTCTGGGTTGTAACGAGGAACCTTGGACTCAAGGTGCGACCTGGGCTCTGGGTTGTAACGAGGAACCTTGGACTCAGACCTGGGCTCTGGGTTGTAACGAGGAACCTTGGACTCAAGGCGCGACCTGGGCTCTGGGTTGTAACGAGGAACATGGAACTCAGGATGTGACCTGGACTCTGGGTTACTGGCATCAGGTTTTTTAAAGTCAGCTTCAAAGCCATGAGGGGAAGCTGTGAACAAAAACAAAAAAAAACCTCAGATTGTAATAAACAGAGAGTTAAAGAATGAGTTAATTACTTTAAATTTTCAATCTTACTTTTTATACTTGCATCAAGCTCTCTGAAGAGCAGCAATGGCAGCACCACACTGAAAGAGACAGAGGTTCAGAAATACATTTTTTACACATCTCAACCTTAATTTGTACAGATTTTAAAGTAGAAACATTTAAAGTACCACAAAAGAAGCCTCATGACTGCGTTGGGACCACTTGGTTCTGCAGCAACACAACCAGCAGCTGCCTCGTGTCCTCACTGCTGCAGGAATGAAGGTGCAGCTCTTATTGTTCTGTCAGCCAACCACAGCTGCTGGTTCTACTGACTGACTGGAAACAGGTGCAACTAATTGAATCAGATTCATGGTGGTGCTCAGAAAAAATCTTTTTTAATTCCTTTCACTTGGTTAAAGGTTTTCATTAAGAACTTTTTTGTAAATCATTGAGTTGTCAGTTTATTTTACTGCGGGATCACCAAAATAAATAAATAAATAAATAAATAAATAAATAAATAAATACATTTTCACCAAAATAAACTTCCTCCGCTTGTCTGTAAGGTTTTCCATAAACGGGTGACTCACAGTCCATGAACTGATCTGTGATGAAAGACTTACAAAGATTTAAATCCACTGAGCACGTTAGTTGTAACCATGGTGACAACAACAACTACATGAAAGTTCATGTTTTTTAGGGACTGTAGTAACAAAACGTCATCAGTAGATGGAGACCATGGAAGAGATGAGAAGCTGCTGAGAAAACCTTTCCTCACTTTTATCACAGAACAGAAGATCAGACCAGATATTAGAGGAAATAAAAATAAAAAACAAGAAAGCATCCACCCACCCATACATTCTTCTTCTTCTTCTTCTTCTTCTTCTTTCGGCTTTTCCCTTTTCAGGGGTCGCCACAGCGAGTCATCCTCCTCCACCTCACTCTGTCCTCTGCATCCTCTGTCCTCACTCCAACTACCTCCATGTCCTCTCTAACTGCATCCATATATCTCCTCTTTGTCTTTTTCCTGGCAGCTGCATTTCTAACATCCTTCTACCAATATACCCACTGTCCCTCCTCTGGACATGTCCAAACCATCTCAGTCTGGCCTCCCTAACTTTATCTCCCAGTTGTTCAACATGTGCTGTACCTCTGATGATCTCATTCCTGATCTTATCCATCCTTGTCACTCCTAAGGAGAACCTCAGCATCTTCATTTCTGCTACTTCCAGTTCTGTCTCCTGTCTTTTTGTCCATGTCTCTGTCTCCAGACCATACAACATAGCTGGTCTCACCACTGTCTTGTAAACTTTTCCTTTGACCTTTGCTGACACCTTTTTGTCACAAATCACTCCTGAAACTTTTCTCCATCCACTCCATCCTGCCTGGACTCTCTTCTTCACCTCTTTACCACATTCCCCATTTTCCTGGACAGTGGACCCCAAGTACTTGAAGTCCTGCACCTTTGTGACCTCTGACCCTTGTAGCCTCACTGTTCCACTGGCCTCCCTCTCATTCACACACATGTACTCTGTCTTACTACGACTGACTTTCATTCCTCTTCTTTCAAGAGCATACCTCCACCTCTCCAAGTTCTCTTCCACTTGTTCCCTGTTCTCACCACAGATCACAATGTCATCTGCAAACATCATAGTCCATGGGGATTCCTGCCTGACCTCATCTGTTAGTCGGTCCATCACCAGAGCAAACAAGAAGGGGCTCAGAGCCGATCCTTGATGCACTCCCACCTCCACCTTGAAGCTATCTGTCACTCCTACAGCACATCTCACCACTGTCCTGCTGTCCTCATACATGTCCTGCTGTCCTCATACATGTCCTGCTGTCCTCATACATGTCCTGTACCAGTCTAACATACTTTTCTGCCACTCCAGATTTCCTCATGCAATACCACACCTCCTCTCTTGGCACCCTGTCATATGCTTTTTCTAAATCCACAAACACACAATGGAGTTCTTTCTGACCCTCTCTGTACTTCTCTATCAACATCCTCAAAGCAAAGATGCATCTGTGGTGCTCTTTCTTGGCATGAAACCATACTGCTGCTCACAGATAGTCACATCTTGTCTAAGTCTTGCTTCCACAACTCTCTCCCAGATCTTCATTGTGTGGCTCATCAACTTAATTCCCCTGTAGTTGCTACAACTCTGTACATCACCCTTGTTCTTAAAAATGGGAACCAGCACACTTCTTCTCCATTCTTCAGGCATTTTCTCACCCTCAAATATTCCATTAAATATT
Organism: Garcialebias charrua; assembly: GCA_038048925.1. NCBI lineage: Eukaryota > Metazoa > Chordata > Actinopteri > Cyprinodontiformes > Rivulidae > Garcialebias > Garcialebias charrua. The sequence goes on along the minus strand of JBBPBX010042066.1, from coordinate 19,221 downwards.
TGAGTCAAAAACCTCACTGCCATCTCTCCAAGACATTTCCAAACCTCCACTGGTATGTCATCAGGTCCTACTGCCTTCCCCTTCTTCATTCTTTTCAGAGCTTTCCGGACTTCACCCTCACTAATCTTTCCCACTTCCTGGTCCACAGTTTCTATGACCTCCACTCTTCTTTCTCTTTCATTCTCTTCATTCATTAGCTCCTCAAAGTAATCCTTCCATCTTCCCATCACACTCTCCTCACTTGTTAGAACATTCCCATTCCCATCTTTAATAAGCCTAACCAGTGGTGTAGTCTGCATTTTTGTAGTGGGCATACCGTGCTTATAAACCAAAGTACACTGGTTAGTAAAATGTAATCGTCAATTTATTTTGATTTTAAGCATATTGAACAGTTCCAAATGTCTCTGATGCTTATATTTGAATAAATGAACAACAAACTTTGTACAACAGCTGGCTTTGTATTAAAAACATGTTATAGAATTTATAAAACCATATCAAAGAAAAGCACTGCACACCAATAGATTGTTATGGAAGCGTTTAACTACCGTTTAACGTATCAATGACATGTACCTAATGGTATGTCATGTACCATTGAGCACTTTTAAGTGGGTATACTGAAATTCTTAAGCTTTTCTAGTGGGTATACTCCATATACCCGAGTATCACGTAGACTACACCACTGAGCCTAACCTGTTGCACATCCTTTCCAGCCTGATCCCTCTGTCTTGCCAATCGGTACATGTCCTTCTCGCCCTCTTTAGTGTCCCACCCACCCATACTAGGGATGGGAATTGATAAGAAATTATCAATATCGATGCCTTTATCGATGTCATTTATCGATTTGATTCCTTATCAATTCTGTTATCAATTCTCATTTGGGTAATAAAATATAGTAAACCATTTGTGTTCATAAAGAATTTATTTATGGATATTTTCCCATATTTTTAGACTCATTTTTCGCTCTGATTCTTCGTTTTTCATTTTTGGCGAAAATGGTGCAGTACCAGTTTCGGCCGCTTTAGAGGCGCTGTAGGCAGCAGCCAGCAGAGGACTCAGAGAGTGAAGAGGAAGAGTGGCCACTTCCAGAAGTTTCTACTTGCTGTGTTCGAAAAAAGCCTCCTTTGTTCGGACTGATGACTGTCGCTGCCCGCTCCCTGCTGTGGATGTAGCTGTTTTTGTTTGCAAGATACCACTCATAAACCACACCGCGGATTTTTAAATCCAGCTGATTTCACATTTGGTTCAGCTCAGGAGCCCGTCTGCTATAGTGAGGTAAGAAATATATTTTTAAGCGTTTATTTAGCTAAATTTAAAGAAACAAAGCGTCCGGTTTGACCCGCCTGGCGCCTGCCTAAAATTCCGCGAACTTTTTTTTTTTAAATCCAGCTGATTTGAACATTTCGTTAAGCTCAGAAGGACGTCTGCTATGAAGTCAGCTAAGAAATATTTATTTTTTTCGGGCGCGGCGCATGTCTGTGATGTCAGCGCTTAAATACGTCACCACCAGGAGTCTGCAGAACCGATAAGCTGAATCGTTAAGACAAGCATCCTACAATTCCATGGAATTGGACTTTTAAGAACCGGTTCTCTAACAGAACCGGTTCTCGGTTCCCATCCCTAACCCATACATTCATACCACACCAAATTTATTTATAGAGCACTTAAAACAGCAACAAGGACAACCAAAGTGTTGTACAATAGAAACAAAAAGCACAGTGGACAGGAAAACATCAAATTAAAATAAAGATACAAATAGCAACAGAAACTAAAATGGTGAACACTGTATATTACAGAGGATCAAAACAAATCACATTGTGTTAAAGGCAAGAGAATAGAAGTGGGGTTTCAAGTGAGACTTAAAGACTGTGAGTGGGAGCCTGCCTGACACTCAGTGGTAACTCATTCCACAGTCTTGGACCTGCAACAGAGAAGGCCCTGTCACCTCTGAGCTTCCGACGGGTTTCTGGGACTGACAGAAACATCTGGTCTGCTGACCTCAGAGAGCGCGATGGGACATATGGCTGCAGAAGGTCAGTGAGGTAAGGTGGAGCGGAACTGTTCAGAGATTTAAAAACATACATGAGTATTTTGAACTGGATCTGAAGGTGAATGTGGAGCCAGTGCATGGAGGACAAAACTGGTGTGATGTGCTCTCGATGGCCTGTACCAGTTAAGAATCGGGCCGCAGCATTCTGGACCAGCTGTAGACGAGCACTGGAGACTGACGGATTCTGAACAGAAGTGAATTGCAGTAATCAAGCCTAGATGTAATTGTGGTGAGATGGTGTTCCACTTCCCCCTCCCTTCTACTCTGTGAACCTGATGTAGCTAGATGAGCATCAGGTGTAACTAGATGAGCAACATTGATTAGTGGGCGGGGCAGACTCCCTTATAGCTGGGCAGGCTGCTATGGGGTGTGTGTGTCTTTGTTTCCCTCCCTGCTGCTCCAGTGGCTGCTTCATTCTGCTGGTGCTCTTGGTCTGCTCGTCTGAGATCGTAAGTGCCAGCTTCTTGAATTAATGACTGGGATCATGGTTGGGTTTGTGGGTGTCACACCTGTCCATTTCTGCAGTGTTGCTCTGCTGGCATTGCCTGCTGGGTAGGGATTGTTGTGGCGTGCGGTTGGGCCCTCGCTGCTGACCTGCTTCCTCCCTGGTTTGGCTGTGTTTGCACCTCTGGGTAAGTACCTGCAATTTATATTTTAATTATTTTCATGAATCCACAATAATGGGTTCTCTGTTTCAGGCACCTGATTTTGCTGCTTGGAGCTGCAGTGCAGTGGACGCTCTGCTGTTTTGTCTTCTCTTGTCTTGTTTGTCTTGTCCTGTAATTCTAGTGTTTGGACGCTTTCAACAAGACCTGTACCGAAGGGCAGGTTGTGTGGGTAGAGCATTGCTTCTCTGACTCCGTTGAACAGAGCATCTGGACGACAACGACTGAGGATGGTTTAAAGTGTCTGCCATTATTCCTGAGTCTTCCTGCTTTTACAAGGACCGAGTGGTGGACTTGACTCCTTGAGTTTGAGGAAAGAACTCTTTTAAAGGAACGGAGTGGTGGACATGAAACCTCAGTTTTAAAGAATTGTTTTTATGAGAACTGTTATGAATTTGTATAAATAAATATTGTAAATTTACTTAGTCTGTGTTCTGGTGTATCTGATAATAACTTAAAAGGAGCAAGAGCTCCACCTTCTGGTCACATAATGAATGTGTGTATTACTGTCTCCAGGTTGTTTTTTGATAATATGGGCTTCAGCTTAGACAGCCGCCTCAGCTGGAAAAAACAGGATTTAACGATCATGTTTACATGATTAAAGTTTCATGGAAGGATCCATTATCACTCCCAGATTAGTAACCATTTGTTTCTCTAGCGGGGCTAGAGAGAGGTCAATGTCGTAGTTCATGAATGAGCTGTTCATCCTCATCATACCCATTGTCATCTCCATCTTCACTCACTGTTCTCTCTGCCTGCCTGGAGGAAATAAAGGCATGGATGAATCAGAATTTTCTTCAATTAAACTGCTCCAAGACTGAGGCCATACTGATTGGCACCCCTCGCCAGATACAAACATCAACTTTAACAACACTTTCCTTTTCTGGACAAGACATCCCCCTCTCCACCTCTGTTACAAATCTTGGAATAAAAATGGACTCCAATCTTACATTTGAAAATCACATTAAGCTTCTGTTTAAAACTTGCTTCTTCCATCTTCGAAACATCTCCAGACTTCGCCCATCTCTAACTTTTTCTGATGCTGAGAAACTCGTCCATGCTTTTGTCTCCTCCAGGCTCGACTACTGCAACTCCCTGTTTATTGGAATCCCTGGCAAAAACCTTCAGAAACTTCAATATATTCAAAACAGTGCAGCAAGGATCTTGTTGAGAGCTCGTAAATTTGAACATATTACACCCATTCTCCATAACCTCCATTGGCTTCCTGTCACCTACAGAATTCAATACAAAACTGCTCTCATTACACATCAATGCTTACACGGAACTTCACCTGACTATCTAAAGGACATTCTTGCACCATATTCATCCACCCGGTCTCTACGATCACAGAACAGTAATCTACTTCACATTCCACAAACCAAATTAAGGACCATGGGAGACCGGGCATTCTGTGTGGCTGCCCCCCGCCTATGGAACTCCCTCCCTGACTACCTGAGAGCTCCACAGTCACTGGTTGACTTTAAACAAGGCTTAAAGACTTTTCTTTTTAAGCGAGCCTACTCTGCCTCCACATGATTTTATCTTTGATCTTAGTTGATATTATCATTATTTTTAATTGATTTTATTATTGATTTTTGTTGTTTTATCATTGATTTTACTTGATTTTATCACTTGTTTTTATTTGATCATTGATTTTAGTTGCACCTTGTAGCACTTTGAGATTTTTGTTAATGAAAAGTGCATTACAAATTAAATTTATTATTATTATTATTACTTTGTAAACTGTTAGGGGCCGAGATGGTGTAGAGGCAGCCGGCTCAGGACCGGAAGGTCTCGGGTTTGATCCCCAGTCACTGCATACCTCGTTGTGTCCCTGGGCAAGACACTTAACCCCAAGTTGCTCCCGGTAGGACTGGCTGTCGCGTTGCATGGCAATCTACCACTACCGGTGTATGAATGTGTGTATGAATGGGTGGATGGTTGGTACTATGAAGCGCCTTGGGTCCCCTCATATGGGGCTGGAAAGCACTATACTGTATAAGTAAGCTCCATTTACCATTTAAATAAAGGTTGAATGAATGGTTGAATGAATATTTCTGCTATTTTATCTAGCTACTAGCAGTTTTATGCTAATTTTAGCTTTTTCAGCTAATTCCACATTTTTTGCACTCATTTAAAAAAATTTCAGCCCATTTCATCAAAAATATGCTGTCTCTGCTTTCTTCTAGTAATTAAGGCTTCTTTTTGCTTTTTCCATATTTTTTAAGCTCTTTCTGCATACTTCTGGAAGCTTACGCTTCTTTCTGACTATTCAGTTATTTTATGTTTATGTTTATGTTTGTTTATGTTTATTAAATTTGTTCATTTTTTTACAAAAGAAACAATACAAGACAATCTCATAAATGATAGTGTACAAAATATAAAAAAATGAAAGGTAGCAGAAAGAAGAATAAATCTTATTATATCTGCCCCTTACTTCCAACAATCAGATTAAACAATAATAATCTTCAACCAACAGTACAAAATGACTAACTCTTTCTAATTTTCTAACTAATACAATACACATTACGCTATTTCATATATATTTTTTTTAACACATTTGTTTTGATCATTTTCTTAAATGTAAACATTGACTTGGCATTTTTAACTACATTCTCCAAGCCATTCCATAATCTAATTCCCTGGATTGAGGTAGAACGTCCCTTCAAACTAGTTCTGAATTGTGGTTTTACAAACATCTCTGTCCCCTTAAGATTATAACAACTTTGTCTTTTAACAAAATGCATTTGGATATTTAAAGGTAATGCATTATTTTGAGCCCTATACATAACTGATAAAATATTATAGTCTACCAAATCATGGAACTTCAATAACTTCAGTTGATAAAATAATGTACTTGATGGATGACAGTAATGTTTTCTAGTGATAATTCTTACAGCTCTTTTCTGTAATACAAAAATAGGCTTTGTGATTGTTTTACACGCTTTCCCCCAAACATCAATACAATAGATTAAGTGTGGAACAATGATTGTGTTATACAACAAATACAGAGCTTTATCATTCAATAGGTCTCTGACTTTGTACAGTACTGCTATCGATTTAGCTATTTTTATTCTTACAGAATTTATGTGTTGTTTCCATGTCAGTTTGTCATCAATGATAACACCCAAAAACTTCACCTCACTCACTCTACAAATCTCAACATCCTCAATTTTGAGTGGAACATCAACAGTTTTCTTTTTATTACCGAATATCATGTAATTAGTTTTTTCTAGATTTAATGATTATTTATTTATTTTAAACCAAGTTTGTATCTTGACAAATTCCGTCTTTATCAATTTCAACATTTGTTCTATATCTTCACCTAAACAGAAAAAAGTGGTATCATCAGCAAAAAGTACACATTTAAGGAGTCCTGACACATTTACCAAGTCATTCACATATAAAATAAAAAGCTTTGGTCCAAGTACAGAGCCTTGGGGAACTCCACATGTGATATTACAGAGGTCAGATCTTACATCATTTATTTGTACAAATTGTTTCCTATCTTTTAAGTAGCTAGATACCCACTGTAATGCTGGTCCTCTAATACCATATTTGTTCAGTTTTTCAAGGAGAATGGTGTGATCAATAGTATCGAATGCTTTTTTAAATCAACAAAAATACTGATACAATATTGTTTTTGATCAACAGCAGTAGTTATTTGTTCCATTAATTCCATGAGAGCCATTGATGTAGAGTTTTTTTAATCTAAACCCATACTGACTGTTGCTTAGAATATTTTGTTTATCTATAAATTGATCTAGTCTGTTTACAAATAGTTTTTCAAGAATTTTTGAAAACTGTGGTAACAAGGATATAGGTCTATAATTGTTGAACACACATTTATCACCATTTTTAAAAAGAGGAACGACCTTAGCTACTTTCATATTATCTGGAAATATTCCTGTTGAAAATGATAAATTACATATGTATGTGAACGGCTCAATAACATGGCTCATTATGTCCTTTACAAACATCATATCCATGTCCACCCAGTCTTTTGATCTCTTGTCTGTAAGATGTTTTACTACATTCATTATTTCCTCTTTGTTAGTTCCATTTAGAAAAATACTATTTGCACAACCTGTAATTGAGTGGATCACATTTTTATCTACTTTTGGTATTTTAGCTGCAAGGCTTGATCCAACATTCACAAAATATTGATTAAATCCATTTACAATTTCATTTTCATCATGAATTTCATCGTTGTCTTTTACAAAATATTTTGAAATACCAGTTTTTGCTTTATGATTCTTCAGGACACTATTCATTACTCGCCATGTTGCTTTCATATCACCATTACTTTTATCTAATAATTTACTATAATATTCTTTCTTATGTTTCCTTATAATCCCTACTAATTTATTTTTATACTTTTTATATTTTTCTTCAGCGCTCTGACTTCGCAATTTCAAGAAACATGAATACAAATAATTCTTTTTTTTTACAAGCATTTCTCAACCCTTTTGTCATCCATGGTTGATCAACCGTATTTCTCTTTGTGTAATTTGTTTGCACACAATTCTTTTCATACAGAGCTTCCAAGATATTCATAAACTCATGCTCTGTTCGCATCATAAACATACACATCATTCCAGTCTTGTTTATCCAGATCCTCTTTCAATTTTTCCAAAACTTTTTTGACGTGTTTATGATCTTTTTCTTCGTTGTAACTGCTATTGTGATATTTTGATCATTTTTATAGATTGTGAAAACTGGTAAATGATCATTTAAGTCGGTCGTTAAGATACCACCTATCACATCCCCATTTGTTATATTTGTTGTTGTAATTCTTGTTGGCTTTGATATCAATGGATACATATTTAAACTGTACATTGAGTTTATAAATGTGCTTATGTTATTTGAATCTGTTTTATTTAATAATAATTAATTCAATTTATAACGCACTTTTTATTACTGAAAATCTCAAAGTGCCATATCAATGTTAAAGTCTCCACACAAAAAAAACATTTTTATTAAAACTCTTCTCCATTTGCTCCAAGATTTTATCCGTGAATATTTCTATATTTGCTCCTGGTGATCTATATACACAACTTATTATTATGTTTTTATCGTTTTTGTTTATTATTTCTATTGTTATCATTTCCATAATATTATCAACTATTATTGACATTTCACTATTTAATTTACATTTTATTTCATTATTGACAAATAGAGCGACTCCACCACCTCTTTTATTATTTCTGTTCATATGATATAATTCATACCCCTCGATGTGAATATTACTTGTGTTATCATCATTGAGCCATGTCTCTGACAGCGCTATTATCGTAAAAGTTCTATTTAACTGTTTTAAGTAATCTGTTATTTTGGATATGTTTGCATTTATACTTCTGCTATTAAAGTGAATAATAGAGAGAACTCCATTTGATATATTGATGTCATTAAACTGCTCTTCATTATAATATTCGCTATCTTTTATTACAGGAAAAAAAATTGCATCAATCACATTTTCAACATTATATATTTTAGGTTCTGAGTCTTCGTATGTTGTCATGTTCTAATGTATTTGTTCATTTCACTGTATATTTTATCCATTTTGAGTGTGAGTTGTTTCATTGATTTGTAATTTTTCATCTCCTGTGTTCATCCAGATCCGTCAGCTCTTTTATCATTTTAGGCTGAGACCCTTCCTTTGTTTTGATAAAGATGTATTCATTTCTTGTCCATGTTGATACTATTATTTTTTTTAAAACAACATTGCTTCCTTTGCAATTTTTCCTTTTTTTTTGGTTAGATGTTCATTTATGTAAACGTTTGATCCCTGCAGATTTCTTTTATTCTGCATAACATAGTTTTTTGTATTCCTGCTAATGAACTTGACGACTACTGACGGTTTGAATCTTGGTTAATTATTGGGCAGGGTGTGACAGAACGAAATGTCCCCATAGTGTACGTCAATGTTCATATCCTGTAAGAAAGTAACTACATGTTCCTCCAGAGTCTCTTGTTCTTCCTGAGATTCATACTCATTTGGGTCACTGTTATTGGGAGCTCTTTTATGTATCCGACACTCAACATCAAGTCCTGAGATCACCATGTTGTCTTGCTTTGTGTATTGTTCTAAATCCTCTATTTTTCGTTCTAGTTCAGCAATTTTATTGTCTTTGCTAATTATCAGTTCTATTTTATTTTAGTTTTTGCTAATTTCAGATTTAGCTAATTTACTTTTTTTTTTGCTAGTTTCTGTTTATTTAAACCTCATTCAGTAAAAATGTGTTTGCTCTGCTTTCTTCTGCTGATTTAGATTTTTTTCTTCCATTTCAACTAGATTTCAGCTGTTTCTCAGCAAGTTGTCTACATTTAAACGTTTGTTCCACATTTAATTTACTGTCTGGAGGTTTGGGGAAAAGCTTGTAAAACTATAATAACAAACTCTATTTTTATTTTATATAAAAGAGCTGTAAGGATTATTTCTAGAAAACCTTATTGTCATCCATCAAATATATTATTTAAACAACTGAAAGTACTGAAGTTTTATGATTTGGTGGACTATAATATTTTGTCAGTTATGTATAGGGCTCATAGGAATATACTACCTCAAATGTTCAAATGTGTTTCGTTAAGAGAGAAAGCTGTTCACAGTTTAAAGGGAACTGAAACATTTGTAATGGTATAGGACTAGTTTAAAGGGACGGTTTATGGGAGTGGAATTATGGAATGTTTTGGGAAATGATGCTAGAGATATTAACTCTGTGATTAAATAAAAAAATCAAATCTAAACTGTTAACAAACTACTAAAGCTTTAGTTACACGTCTAATGTACTATCGTTGAGTGTGAAAATTACTCTTTTCATCTGTTATTTCTGAAAGATTATTGTTTGAATTGATTGCTTGAAATTGTTTTGTTTTTGAAAAAAAGGGCAATAAGAATTCTCCTTCTTTCTGCCACCTTTCATTTGATGAATTCTTTCTTTGACATATTTATTAAATGTTTTTTTCTCTAATTTTATGTTTTACTGTAAAATGAATTAAAAAAAAAGTTATTCTGCATTTTCGCAGGAAATGCGTTTTGTCCAGTCTGATTTAGTATTGTCTTCTCTCTTCTCTCTTCTCGAGGCATAATTAAAGGATTTCATGACATAAAAATGTAAAAACGCAAACAATGGTCTAAAACATTTTTGGCCCTTCGTGAGTTCCGTACTTCGCTCTGTTTCATCTCATCAAGCGGCTCTCCTCTCTAGTGGGTCCCACTCCCACCCAGGATGACATAACCCGGTCCCGGCCTGACGTCTTGATCCAGCTGTCTCCTGCTGGAGGACACGACGAGCCGCGGTGAGCGTCCATTATTGATTTGATGGATTATTATTATTGTTGTTATTGATCCCTGATCAGACAGGACGACGGCCTGTGCTAGCTTTAGCATCGTCTTTAGCGGAACACGAGCCTTTGATCTTGAGGGCTTCACTAAATAATGTTTATGAATCTTTAAACTTGAATGTTGTGGGATTCAGTAGAGGGAAGGACGGATGAGTCATGGATGGATGGACGGGAGGATGGATGGATGCTCAGCTGGTGGCGTTCGTGCTAACGTTTGGCACCACCGGCCATTCTTGGTGTGTTCATGTTAAATGACGTCATGTTTACTAACATTAAACTTGTACTAGTTGTAGTTGAGGAGACCATAGATATCTTATATATGATATCTATGGAGGAGACGTTCAGAGCTCACTGTCTCCATTTTCCTACATTCGACACAGAACAAAACAGCGTCAACATCAGGGTTGCCAGATCTCCAGACCGAAAGAAGCGATCAGCTCCTTCAAAACAAGCACAAACAAGCGACTCGCTCTTTCAAAAAAAGCCCCAAAAAAGCACCCCATCCCATTGTGTAAAAAAAGGCAGTTTTAAACAGTAATAAACATATTTATTATGGCATTACATATAACAAGCAAAATTATACATTAAAGAACGTATTCAGTCTAAAAAATAAAAATACATTTTGCATTTTTCTCCCATCTGTGGTCGTGGTCGGATCCAGTCTTGAAGAGCACGCTCTTTCTCCCAATCTTTATTATATTTTTTTCCATATTTACCCCACTTAGAGCTCATATTAGCGTTGTCTTGTCTAGACATTTCACTAAATTCTTTAGTTTGTAGCAGGTCGCTTTTGTAAATGAGCCCTCGAGGCTCAATGAGATTTACCTGACTAAATAAAGGTTGAATGAATGAATGAATAGACAAAGAATAAATAACAATGTTGCATTCGCGTGTAGTCGGATGTCCCGTGAAGAAACACGGTTTTTAATTTTTGATTGATTGATTGATTGATGTTTATTCATTCATTTTAAAAGAACAATACAAGACAGTTTCATCAGATACAAGAATACAAGTAGGATAAAATGATAATTGAAAATGATAAATGATAATTTTAAACTCACTTTGAAAGTAATTTTCATTAATTTATCATTTTGTTTGCTAAAAACTAACATAGTTGAATGATACAAGATATATATGTTGTGTCACTATATGCTGCTCATGCTGACTCATCATTAATTGCTCGCGCTTATATAGTTTTACCGGCTCTGACTGTCGCTTGCGCCAACTGCACCTGAACGTAACATCCGCCTTGACGTAACATACGTGGAAGGGGGGCGTGACAAACTACCTACCACTCGCATTACTGCTCGACTGAAAAACAAGCACAAATAAGCGACTCAATGTCCGCGAGAAGCCCAAAAAACCCGCCACAAGCGGCTGATCAAATTTGAAAGCGACTCCAGGGAAAAACAAGCCCAATGCCGCTTGAAATAAGCGGACTTGGCAACTATGGTCAACATCCGGGAAACTCAACGGCTGTTTCCGGTTGGCGCTTACAAAATAAAAGCACGAAACGTGGCGGGATGGAGGAGTTGTTCTGCTGCTGGTCAAATGTAGTAAATGGTAAATCATGAAATCTGTGTTAGTGGGAGATGGTGTAAAAGTAAGGGCAGCCCAATTTGGACAAGAAAGTTGCAGGTTCAACTCCCTGCCATGCCCACATGTCCTGGTGTCAAAGCTCCCTGCAGATGTTGGATGTTGTCTATCATGGTGCATCCTGCAGATGTTGGATGTTGTCTATCATGGTGCATCCTGCAGATGTTGGATGTTGTCTATCATGGTGCATCCTGCAGATGTTGGATGTTGTCTATCATGGAGCATCCTGCAGATGTTGGATGTTGTCTATCATGGAGCATCCTGCAGATGTTGGATGTTGTCTATCATGGAGCATCCTGCAGATGTTGGATGTTGTCTATCATGGTGCATCCTGCAGATGTTGGATGTTGTCTATCATGGTGCATCCTGCAGATGTTGGATGTTGTCTATCATGGTGCATCCTGCAGATGTTGGATGTTGTCTATCATGGTGCATCCTGCAGATGTTGGATGTTGTCTATCATGGTGCATCCTGCAGATGTTGGATGTTGTCTATCATGGTGCATCCTGCAGATGTTGGATGTTGTCTATCATGGTGCACCCTGCAGATGTTGGATGTTGTCTATCATGGTGCATCCTGCAGATGTTGGATGTTGTCTATCATGGTGCACCCTGCAGATGTTGGATGTTGTCTATCATGGTGCATCCTGCAGATGTTGGATGTTGTCTATCATGGTGCATCCTGCAGATGTTGGATGTTGTCTATCATGGTGCATCCTGCAGATGTTGGATGTTGTCTATCATGGTGCATCCTGCAGATGTTGGATGTTGTCTATCATGGTGCATCCTGCAGATGTTGGATGTTGTCTATCATGGTGCACCCTGCAGATGTTGGATGTTGTCTATCATGGTGCACCCTGCAGATGTTGGATGTTGTCTATCATGGTGCACTGCAGATGTTGGATGTTGTCTATCATGGTGCATCCTGCAGATGTTGGATGTTGTCTATCATGGTGCATCCTGCAGATGTTGGATGTTGTCTATCATGGTGCACCCTGCAGATGTTGGATGTTGTCTATCATGGTGCATCCTGCAGATGTTGGATGTTGTCTATCATGGTGCATCCTGCAGATGTTGGATGTTGTCTATCATGGTGCATCCTGCAGATGTTGGATGTTGTCTATCATGGTGCATCCTGCAGATGTTGGATGTTGTCTATCATGGTGCATCCTGCAGATGTTGGATGTTGTCTATCATGGTGCATCCTGCAGATGTTGGATGTTGTCTATCATGGTGCATCCTGCAGATGTTGGATGTTGTCTATCATGGTGCATCCTGCAGATGTTGGATGTTGTCTATCATGGTGCATCCTGCAGATGTTGGATGTTGTCTATCATGGTGCATCCTGCAGATGTTGGATGTTGTCTATCATGGTGCATCCTGCAGATGTTGGATGTTGTCTATCATGGAGCATCCTGCAGATGTTGGATGTTGTCTATCATGGTGCATCCTGCAGATGTTGGATGTTGTCTATCATGGTGCATCCTGCAGATGTTGGATGTTGTCTATCATGGTGCACCCTGCAGATGTTGGATGTTGTCTATCATGGTGCATCCTGCAGATGTTGGATGTTGTCTATCATGGTGCATCCTGCAGATGTTGGATGTTGTCTATCATGGTGCATCCTGCAGATGTTGGATGTTGTCTATCATGGTGCATCCTGCAGATGTTGGATGTTGTCTATCATGGTGCATCCTGCAGATGTTGGATGTTGTCTATCATGGTGCATCCTGCAGATGTTGGATGTTGTCTATCATGGTGCATCCTGCAGATGTTGGATGTTGTCTATCATGGAGCATCCTGCAGATGTTGGATGTTGTCTATCATGGTGCACTCCTGCAGATGTTGGATGTTGTCTATCATGGAGCATCCTGCAGATGTTGGATGTTGTCTATCATGGAGCATCCTGCAGATGTTGGATGTTGTCTATCATGGTGCATCCTGCAGATGTTGGATGTTGTCTATCATGGTGCACCCTGCAGATGTTGGATGTTGTCTATCATGGTGCACCCTGCAGATGTTGGATGTTGTCTATCATGGTGCACCCTGCAGATGTTGGATGTTGTCTATCATGGTGCATCCTGCAGATGTTGGATGTTGTCTATCATGGTGCATCCTGCAGATGTTGGATGTTGTCTATCATGGTGCACCCTGCAGATGTTGGATGTTGTCTATCATGGTGCATCCTGCAGATGTTGGATGTTGTCTATCATGGTGCATCCTGCAGATGTTGGATGTTGTCTATCATGGTGCATCCTGCAGATGTTGGATGTTGTCTATCATGGTGCATCCTGCAGATGTTGGATGTTGTCTATCATGGTGCATCCTGCAGATGTTGGATGTTGTCTATCATGGTGCACTAAGATTCATAACTGGTTGTGATTATCGTACCCACCACTGCACCCTGTATTCACTGGTTAACTGGACATCATTAACTTCACACAGACTCTTCCACTGGTACATTTTCATCTTTAAATCACTTCTTGGTCTGTTGCCCTCATACATCTCCTCCTACATGTCTTTGCGTGAGTGCAGCTACAGCGTGCGCTCTCAGGACATGATTACCTGCAGTGACCCTTCAGTGAGGACTGAACTTGGAAAAAGGGCCTTCTCAGGGTATCCGCGGGGTTGTAAAAGGTAGTAAATGAAATTAACAAAAATTAAGGCCATTAAAAAGTATTTAAAAGTAATAAACCTCACGTCATCTGATGAGGTATTAAATTTTTTAAAACCTACACGACTATATTTTTCTCGTTCTGTCGTCTAAAAAAATGTCTGTGAATTTATTTATCATTTCTAATTTTATGTTCCGAGTAGGACCTTAGCTAAAACAATGACGTAACATCGTCAGTCAGTGTGCGCGCTCGCACCTACAGCTGGGCAAGGCTTATATTGACATGTCTGTGAAAAGAATCAGGAAAGAGGAGCGCGGCTCGTTTCGCCGACATTTAACAAGAAATATACCTAAACAATTATTTGTTAGCTCGAAATTATAGTAAAGGTGTGTCTCAGTCTAACGTTTTCTTAATAAATGTACTTTAATGGTTAAATCAGCTTTATTTTTTAAAAAAAGTTTTGCTGTCTGTGTGCTCCGTGATCGCTCAGTGGTGAGAAACAGGAAAAAGGAGCGCGGCTCGTTTCGCCGACATTTAACAAGCAAAACATGGTAAAATGGTAAATGGAGCTTATTTATATAGCGCTTTCCAGCCCCCTGTGAGGAGCCCCAAAGTGCTTTACAATACCAGCCATCCACCCATTCATTCACACATTCATACACCGGGAGCGGCGACTGCCTTGCAAGGCGCCATCCAGACCTACCAGGAGCAACTCGGGGTTAAGTGTCTTGCCCAGGGACACAACGACACATGGTGTAGGGAACCGGGATTCGAACCTCCAACCTTCCGGTGGGGAGACGACTGCTATTACCACTACGCCACGGCCGCCCCCATACCTAAACAATTACTTGTTAGCTCGAAATTACAGCAAAGGTGTGTTTCTGTCCATCATTTTCTTAATAAATGCATTTTAATGGTAAAATTCGCTGCATTTCGCCGCCGTGGTGCAGCTGTTTAGACGGTTCCAAGCAGAGCAGAGAGGTGGGGAGTGTATGGCAGGCCGATTGACTCATTAATAGCTAGTGAAGATTCTCAGTCATCCAGGACATGGTGAATTCTAAAAAGTGCAAGAAAAAAACAATAAAGTATAGTATAATAGTATAATAAATAGTATAATAAATAAAGTCCAGTTGTTTTTGTCTTGAACTTTTTTTAATTTGTCATTATAGGCACGTTTTCCTATTACATGATACAACAGCCAACAGCATGCCATACAACTATTACTACCCTGGGACCATCAAGTACTGCTGTTTTTTTTTTTTTTCAGTCAGAATGAATGGAAACAGTCATATTTCAGTCAAATGGTTTATAAATATGGGGAAAAAAATCCATAAATGTCACTTCGTCCTATTTTATTTAAACTGTTTTGTTTTCAAGTTTTCAGTTTTTTGTTTGCCATTAGAGATATGTTATGTGTGGGAACAATTAAACTTTTTGTCTTGGGTTAGATTTAAATAACAAATAGGTCAGTGCTTTTATTGAGACAAGAAGCAAATTGATGTATCCAGTAATTGTTATAAAACTACATTTACTACCAAAGTTGAGGAAGAAAATGACAGTAATCTATCACTTTACAATTAGTTGCTCTAAACTGAAGTACAGGAGGTTGCCGCTCAGTGTCATGATGGTATTAAAAAATATTGTGATGGTATTAAAAAATATTGTGATGGTATTAAAAAGGTATTAAAAGGTACTAAATTTAACTTAAGAATTTCTGTATATACCCTGTTTCTCCTACTCTGCTCCTGTTTCATGGAATATCTTACAAAAAGCTCTCGACCTTGACTTCTCTAAATGGTTTTAAGAATCTGTTGGAATCCTGGCAAGAACCAATGCAGACATGTTCCTGTTTTTGATTTTCTACATTTATCTTATGTTTTGATACTTTGATATTCTGTTTTAATTTGTTTAGAAAAATCTGTATTTCTCTCTTATGTTTGTCTATTGATGATTGTTCAATGAAAATCTTCTGTTGCTGTTGTCATCATTCTTTAGTTTGTAGCAGGTCTCTGTTGTAAATGAGTCCTCGAGGCTTAATGAGATTACCCTGACTAAATAAAGGTTGAATGGTGCCCTTGAGCAAGATGTCTGACTCCCTGCTGCTCCACTGGGTGTGTGTCAGGTGTGATGGGTTCAATGCAGAGCACTGGTTTTATCATGATGACAACACGTGGCACTTAACGCCAAAAATACACTACACGCGTTCCAGCTCCGCCCCGCTCCGGTCCGACCTCCGCAGCAAATACCAGGGTATCCGCGGGGTTGTAAAAGGTATTAAAAGGTAGTAAATGAAATTAACACAAATTAAGGCCATTAAAAAGTATTAAAAAGTAATAAACGTTATCTGACGAGGTATTAAATTTTTTAAAACCTACACAACTATATTTTTCTTGTTCTGTCATTAAAAAAAGGTCTGTGAATTTATTTATCTTTTCTAATTTTATGTTCCAAGTAGGACCTTAGCTAAAACAAAGACGTCATATCGTCAGTCAGTGTGCGCGCGCACCTACAGCTGGTATCATGTCTGTAAAAAGAAACAGGAAAGGATCACGGCTTTATCCTCCGACATTTAACAAGAAATGTACCTAAACAATTGTTTGTTAGCTCGAAATTATAGCAAAAGGGGTGTCTCAGTCTAACGTTTTCTTAATAAAAGTACTTTAATGGTTAAATCGGCTTTATTTAAAAAAAAAAGTGTCGCTGCCTCAGTGCCTGTGTGCTCCGTGATCGCTCAGCGGTGACAAACAGGAAAAAGGAGCGCGGCTCGTTTCGCCGACATTTAACAAGAAAATTACCTAAACAATTATTTGTTAGCTCGAAATTATAGCAGAGGTGTTTTTCTGTCTGTCATTTTCTTAATAAATGCACTTTAATGGTCAAATTAGCTGCATTTCGCCACCGTGGTGCAGCTTGCTGCTGGATTGAAGGTTCAAGCAGAGAGGTGGGGAGAGTATGGCAGGCCGATTGAGTCATTAATAGCTAGTGAAGATTCTCAGTCATCCAGGACATGGTGAATTCTAAAAAATGCAATAAAAAAACAATAAAGTATAGTATAATAGTATAATAAATAGTATAATAAATAAAGTCCAGTTGTTTTTGTCTTGAACTTTTTTAAATTTGTCATTATAGGCACGTTTTCCTATTACATGATACAACAGCATGCCATACTATTACTACAATAGATATCATGAACTGTTTTTTTTTTTTTTTTCAGTCAGAATGAATGAAACGGTCATATTTCAGTGTTATGGTTTATAAATATGGGAAAAAAATCTATAAATATGTCACTTCGTCCTATAAGTTGCAAGGCATGTAAATTATGCAAAAAACTGCAACTTACAGGATGAAAAATACAGTAGTTATTATTTTTCTACCTCTCTTTTTGAATTATGCATGTGTTCAGTGTTGAATTATTTTAACTAAACTGTTCTGTTTTCAAGTTTTGTAAATTGTTTTGTTTTGGAAAAAAGGGGCAGACAAAATAAGAAAATTTTCTTCTTTCTGCCACCTTTCATTTTATGTATTTTGATTTTTTTTCTCATATTTATGAAATGGTTTTTTCCATTATCTTTTATGTTGTTTTTCTTAAATATGTAAAATGAATAAACTTTAAAGAAAAAAGAAAAAGTTTTCAGTTTTTGTTTGCCATTAGAGATATGTTATGTGTGGGAACAATTAAACTTTTTCTCTTGGGTTAGATTTAAATAACAAGTAGGTCAGTGCTTTTATTGAGGCAAGAAGCAAATTGATGTATCCAGTAATTGTTATAAAACTACATTTACTACCAAAGTTTAGGAAGAAAATGACAGTAATCTATCACTTTACAATTAGTTGCTCTAAACTGAAGTACAACAGGTTGCCGCTACGGTTACAGCTCGGTGCCGTGATGGTATTAAAAAATATTTTGATGGTATTAAAAAGGTATTAAAATGTATTAAATTCAACTCTGGAATTTCTGCATATACCCTGAAATACACACCCATTATAATCAATGAGATAAAGTACACTGGCTCCGCACGGCGGCGGTGAGCTGCGGCGAGCGGACGGCAGTCCGTCAAAATTAGAAATTTTTCTATTTCTGCCGGACGCCGGAGCTGTGCCGGAGTCAACTTTTGAAGATTACGTCGCACCAACAGGAAAAGGAACGAGCACAACTTCCGTATTTACAAAATAAAATCACCACGGGCGGACTAATCCTAGCTCTATACGGATTTATTTGTACAAAAATGCTGTCAAACTATCATTTATCACTATTCTATGACTAAACTATTATATTTATGACTATGACTACACCTAATAACGCAATACAAGAAATAAATAAATAAAAAAGTATTTTATTCTGAAATGTAAACATCACTTCCTGTTGCTCAAACCATGTCCTGTCGCTTATTTACGAGAGAAGATCAAGGCAGCCTTTACTGTTGTTCTCCTTCTTCCACCGAATGAATTGTTTTGTTCTGACTTCATTATTTATCACTTGATTTATCGCGCAATCTCGCAATTCCCGCGCATGCGTCTTGGAGCGGCGCATCCATGCGGACCTGAGCTGAGCGGAGGCAGTGGACTTTGGACTCGCTCAGCTGCGACCTGCGGAGCGGAGCGGACACGGACCACGTGTAGTGTATTTTTGGGGTTATGCTGTTTTGTTGTGAACTGTCGAGCCTTTTATTTTGAAGGCCGTCGGCCTGCGTTTCCTGTTGTGGTGAGGCGGATTAAACAATAACATTGTGTCATGGCTGCGGGATTAACATAAATTCAGATTTAAAACCATCTGAATTGTTAATGTTTGTTTTTCCTGTTTGCTCTTTGAATTTTTTTTTCCTTTCTCAGGCAACAGTTAATGTAAATGATGTGTGTGTGATCCTGTGGGATCCTGTGTGATCTTGTGGGATCCTGTGTGATCTTGTGGGATCCTGTGGGATCCTGTGTGATCTTGTGGGATCCTGTGGGATCCT
>JBBPBX010042065.1:4248-28563 GCA_038048925.1 Garcialebias charrua | reverse complement strand
CTACCCGGGCCCCAACTCACTTTGGTCCCAGACTCTCCTTGGTCTCCGATTCTCCTTGGTCCTAGACTCTCCCCAGTCCCGGACTCTCCTAGGTCCCCGACTCCCCCGGTCCCCGAATCTCCACGGTCCCCGACTTTCCCCGGTCCCCGACTGTCCTTGGTCCCTGATTCTCTTTGGTCCCGGACTCTCCCAGGTCCAGGACTCTCCCCGGTCCCGGACTCTCCCCGTTCCCTGACTCTCCCCGGTCCCCGACTCTCCCCGGTCCCCGACTCTCCCCGGTCCCCGACTCTCCTTGGTCCCCGACCCTCTCCAGTCCTTGACTCTCCTTGGTCCCCGACTCTCCCCGGTCCCCTACTCTCCCCGGTCCCCGACTCTCCCCGGTCCCCGACTCTCCCCAGTCCTCGACTCTCCTTGGTCCCTGACTCTCCCCGGTCACGGACTCTCCCCGGTCCCCGACTCTCCCCGAACTCCGATTCTCCCCAATCCTCGACTCTCCTAGTCCTCGACTCTCCTTGGTCCCCGACTCTCCCCATTCCTCGACTCTCCTTGGTTCCCGACTCTCCCCAGTCACGGACTCTCCCCAGTAACGAACTCTCCCCAGTCCCGGACTCTTCCCGGTCCCGGACTCTCCCCGAACTCCGATTTTCCCTAGTCCCGGACTCTCCCCAGTCCTAGACTCTCCCCAGTCCTCGACTCTCCCCGGTCCCAGACTCTCCCTAGTCCTCGACTCTCCTTGGTCCCCAACTCTCCCCAGTCACAGACTTTCCCCGGTAACGGATTCTCCCCAATCCCAACTCTCCCCGGTAACGGACTCTCCCCAGTCCCCGACTCTCCACGGTCCCCGACTTTCCCCGGTCCCCGACTGTCCTTGGTCCCGATTCTCTTTGGTCCCGGACTCTCCCAGGTCCCGGACTCTCCCCGGTCCCCCACTCTCCCCGTTCCCTGACTCTCCCCGGTCCCCGACTCTCCCCGGTCCCCGACTCTCCTTGGTCCCCGACCCTCTCCAGTCCTCGACTCTCCTTGGTCCCCGACTCTCCCCGGTCCCCTACTCTCCCCGGTCCCCGACTCTCCCCGGTCCCGACTCACCCCAGTCCTCGACTCTCCTTGGTCCCTGACTCTCCATGGTCACGGACTCTCCCCGGTCCCCGACTCTCGCCGAACTCAGATTCTCCCCAATCCTCGACTCTCCCCAGTCCTCGACTCTCCCTGGTCCCCGACTCTCCCCATTCCTTGACTCTCCTTGGTTCCTGACTCTCCCCAGTCACGGACTCTCCCCAGTAACGAACTCTCCCTAGTCCCGGACTCTTCCCGGTCCCCGACTCTCCTCTGTCCCAGACTCTCCCCAAACTCTGATTCTCCCTAGTCCCGGACTCTCCCCGGTCCTGGACTCTCCCCAGTCCTCGACTCTCCTTGGTCCCCGACTCTCCCTAGTCCTCGACTCTGCTTGGTCCCCGACTCTCCCCAGTCACGGACTCTCCCCAGTAACGGATTCTCCCCAATCCCAACTCTCCCCGGTAACGGACTCTCCCCGGTCCCCGACTCTTCCCAAACTCAGATTCTCCCCAGTCCTCGACTCTCCTTGGTCCCCGACTCCCCTTGATCCCCGATTCTCCCCGGTCCCCGACTCTCCCCGGTCCCCGACTCTCCTTGGTCCCCGATTCTCCTTGGTCCCGGACTCTCCCCGGTCCCAGACTCTCGCCGGTCCCTGACTCTCCCCGGTCCCTGACTCTCCTTGGTCCCCGATTCTCCTTGGTCCCGAACTCTCCCCGGTCCCGGACTCTACCCGGTCCCGGACTCTCCCCGGTCCCGGACTCTCCCCGTTCCCTGACTCTCCCCGGCCCTCAACTCTCCCCGGTCCTCGACTCTCCTTGGTCCCCGATTCTCCTTGGTCCCCGACTCTCCTTGGTCCCGGACTCTCCCCGGGCCCCAACTCACTTTGGTCCCAGACTCTCCTTGGTCTCCGATTCTCCTTGGTCCTAGACTCTCCCCAATCCCGGACTCTCTTGGTCCCCGACTCCCCCGGTCCCCGACTCTCCACGGTCCCCGACTTTCCCTGGTCCCTGACTGTCCTTGGTCCCTGATTCTTTTTGGTCCCGGACTTTTCCAGGTCCCGGACTCTCCCCGGTCCCGGACTCTCCCCGTTCCCTGACTCTCCCCGGTCCCCGACTCTCCCCGGTCCCCGACTCTCCCCGGTCCCCGACTCTCCTTGGTCCCGGACCCCCAGTCCCGACTCTCCTTGGTCCCCGACTCTCCCCGGTCCCCTACTCTCCCCGGTCCCCGACTCTCCCCGGTCCCGACTCTCCCCAGTCCTCGACTCTCCTTGGTCCCTGACTCTCCATGGTCACGGACTCTCCCCGGTCCCCGACTCTCGCCGAACTCAGATTCTCCCCAATCCTCGACTCTCCCCAGTCCTCGACTCTCCCTGGTCCCCGACTCTCCCCATTCCTTGACTCTCCTTGGTTCCTGACTCTCCCCAGTCACGGACTCTCCCCAGTAACGAACTCTCCCCAGTCCCGGACTCTTCCCGGTCCCCGACTCTCCCCGGTCCCAGACTCTCCCCGAACTCCGATTCTCCCTAGTCCCAGACTCTCCCCGGTCCTGGACTCTCCCCAGTCCTCGACTCTCCTTGGTCCCCGACTCTCCCTAGTCCTCGACTCTGCTTGGTCCCCGACTCTCCCCAGTCACGGACTCTCCCCAGTAACGGATTCTCCCCAATCCCAACTCTCCCCGGTAACGGACTCTCCCCGGTCCCCGACTCTCCCCAAACTCAGATTCTCCCCAGTCCTCGACTCTCCTTGGTCCCCGACTCCCCTTGATCCCCGATTCTCCCCGGTCCCCGACTCTCCCCGGTCCCCGACTCTCCTTGGTCCCCGATTCTCCTTGGTCCCGGACTCTCCCCGGTCCCAGACTCTCCCCGGTCCCTGACTCTCCCCGGTCCCTGACTCTCCCCAGCCCTCAACTCTCCCCGGTCCTCAACTCTCCTTGGTCCCCGATTCTCCTTGGTCCTGGACTCTCCCGGGTCCCGGACTCTCCCCGGTCCCGGACTCTCCCCGTTCTCCGACTCTCCCCGACCCTCGACTCTCCCCGGTCCCTGACTCTCCTTGGTCCCCGACCCTCTCCGGTCCTCGACTCTCCTTGGTCCCCGACTCTCACCAGTCCCCTACTCTCCCCGGTCCCCGACTCTCCCCAGTCCCCGACTCTCCCCAGTCCTCGACTCTCCTTGGTCCCTGACTCTCCCCGGTCACGGACTCTCCCCGGTCCCCGACTCTCCCCGAACTCCGATTCTCCCCAATCCTCTACTCTCCCCAGTCCTCGACTCTCCTTGGTCCCCGACTCTCCCCATTCCTCGACTCTCCTTGGTTCTCGACTCTCCCTAGTCACGGACTCTCCCCAGTAACGAACTCTCCCCAGTCCCGGACTTTTCCCGGTCCCCGACTCTCCCCGGTCCCGAACTCTCCTTGAACTCTGATTCTCCCTAGTCCTGGACTCTCCTCGGTCCTGGACTCTCCCCAGTCCCCGACTCTCCATAGTCCTCGACTCTGCTTGGTTCCCGACTCTCCCCAGTCACGGACTCTCCCCGGTAACAGATTCTCCCCAATCCCAACTCTCCCCGGTAACGGACTCTCCCCGGTCCCCGACTCTCCCCAAACTCAGATTCTCCCTAGTCCTCGACTCTCCTTGGTCCCCGACTCCCCTTGATCCCCGATTCTCCCCGGTCCCCGACTCTCCCCGGTCCCCGACTCTCCTTGGTCCCCGATTCTCCTTGGTCCCAGACTCTCCCCGGTCCCAGAATCTCCCCGGTCCCGGACTCTCCCCGGTCCCTGAGTCTCCTTGGTCCCCGACCCTCTCCGGTCCTCGACTCTCCTTTGTCCCCGACTCTCCCCAGTCCCATACTCTCCCCGGTCCCCAACTCTCCCCGGTCCCCGACTCTCCCTAGTCCTCGACTCTCCTTGGTCCCTGACTCTCCCCGGTCACGGACTCTCCCCGGTCCCCGACTCTCCCCAAACTCAGATTCTCCCCATCCTCGACTCTCCCCAGTCCTCGACTCTCCTTGGTCCCCGACTCTCCCCATTCCTTGACTCTCCTTGGTCCCCGACTCTTCCCAGTCACAGACTCTCCCCGGTAACGAACTCCCCCCAGTCCCCGACTCTCCCCGGTCCCGACTCTTCCCGAACTCCGATTCTCCGCAGTCCCGGACTTTCCCCGGTCCCCGACTCTCCCCGTTCCCCAACTCTCCCCAGCCCTCGACTCTCCCCAGTCCCTGAGTCTCCTTGGTCCCCGACCCTCTCCGGTCCTCGACTCTCCTTGGTCCCCGACTCTCCCCAGTCCCCTACTCTCCCCGGTCCCCGACTCTTCCCGGTCCCCGACTCTCCCCATTCCTCGACTCTCCTTGGTCCCCGACTCTCCCCAGTCACGGACTCTCCCCGGTAACGAACTCCCCCAGTCCCCGACTCTCTTCGGTCCCCGACTCTCCCCGGTCCCGACTCTCCTTGGTCCCCGACTCTCCCCATTCCTCAACTCTCCTTGGTCCCCGACTCTCCCCAGTCAAGAACTCTCCCCGGTAACGAACCCCCCCAGTCCCCGACTATCTCCGGTCCCCGACTCTCCCCTGTCACGACTCTTCCCGAACTACGATTCTCCCCAGTTCCGTACTCTTCCCGGTCCCTGAGTCTCCTTGGTCCCCGACCCTCTTCGGTCCTCGACTCTCCTTGGTCCCCGACTCTCCCCAGTCACCTACTCTCCCCGGTCCCCGACTCTCCCCGGTCCCCAACTCTCCCCAGTCCTCGACTCTCCTTGGTCCCTGACTCTCCCCGGTCATGGACTCTCCCCGGTCCCCGACTCTCCCCAAACTCCGATACTCCCCATTCCTCGACTCTCCCCAGTCCTCGACTCTCCTTGGTCCCCGACTCTCCCCATTCCTCGACTTTCCTTGGTTCTCGACTCTCCCCAGTCACAGACTCTCCCCGGTAACGAACTCCACCCAGTCCCGTCTCTCTCCGGTCCCCGACTCTCCCCGGTCCCGACTCTTCCCGAGCTCCGATTCTCCCCAGTCCCGGACTCTCCCCGGTCCCCGACTCTCCCTAGTCCTCGACTCTCCTTGGTCCTCGACTCTCCCTAGTCCTTGACTCTCCTTGGTCCCCGACTCTCCCCAGTCACGGACTCTCCCTGGTAATATATTCTCCCCAGTCCCGGACTCTCCCCGGTCCCGACTCTCCCCGAATTCAGATTCTTCCCAGTCCTCGACTCTCCTTGGTTCCCGACTCCCCTCGGTCTCCGACTATCCCCGGTTCCCGACTCTCCCCGGTCCCTGATTCTCCTTGGTCTCGGACTCTCCCCGGTAACGGACTCTCCCCGGTCCCCGACTCTCCCTGTGATGGAGATATTTAATATTTATCATCTAAAACTAATTACTCTGACCCAATAATTATAACCTAGCTCACTTATATCAAATATTCTCTGTTCCCTTTAAACACTTATATTTGATAGTACAAACATGTTATTTGCTTTTCTCCTTGATACAGAAAAGACAGTCTTCTAGCCTTGACAATGTTTGGATTAGATGTTCTTGTAGGATCAGAACCACGACTTGTTTGTTTTATCTGTAAGACGTCAGAGCTTGTCAAACTCCACCTGCTTCTTGTTTAAATAGCTTGTCATGTCCAGTACAATTTGGAATTGTGCTAGACAATGTATTTGAGACCAAACTAAGTTTCAAAATACATTAAAAGCCCTTCCCCCTTGCAAGGTTGTTTGTCTGTTTTAACACTGTTCTCTTGTTTATCTTGTGTAGTTTTTATTAAGGTAACAGTGGTTTAAAATCCCCATCATTATGGTGCCGAAAACCCTTTCTCCCCACACCTGCTCCTGATTACCTCTGAACGGAGCGCAGCTGCGAGGCACGGTAAATATGACAGAAAGTCTAGTTATTGGGTTTGTCTCTGGCCAGCTTCCTCTGTCCATTTGGTGCGATCAAGGTCGGGTTGGCGGAGATGTCCAGACATCCACACAGGTCAGTAAGAACGTGAGTGTTGATATGTGTTTGTTGATATGTCGTTTTTAAAACAATTTGATTACAGTAACAGGAACTAGTTCACCCTGAGCCGATCACTTGAAATTTTGAATGAGGTGTCTGCTTTTCGATGACTAGGTAAATTTTGCGCTAACGCTAGTTGGCAGAACCAAGATTTCTTGATTTATAAGCGAGGGCGGTCAAAATACACCGAGACCAGAGACATGTGAGGCTGACCGCCAGACCTTAAATTGGACGTTTAGTGTGTCCGACCAGGCAAGAAGAGAAATTAAGACAAGAACGTTTTTTATTTTTTATTTGACGCGTCATTCTGTTTTTGTTTAGTCCCACTCTTTCGGCGCTCCGTGGCAACCTTCAACCTCCCATGAGCACCCTCAAAAGCTACCTGCAGGTGGGCCTGATGCTCCTGGATCCAATCATGAACACTTCCAGCCACAGGCTCCTGAACTCTTTCTAGAAGGAAGTCAACCGGCAGACGAGGTTCCTGCCCAAACATTTAAAAAAATGGTGATTCCCCAGTTGCCTGGTGTGGCGTAGTGTTATACGCATACAACACATGTGGTAAACATGCACTCCAATCCCTTTTCCGAGAAGGTGGCAATGTTCGCAGTAGGCCATGAAGGGTTCGATTAAACCATTCACACTGACCATTACCGGATGGATGGTACGGTGTGGTGCGTGATTTTTCCATGCCGTATAACTGGCACAACTGTTGGATGAGTGAACCTTCAAAGCTACGGCCCTGATCCGAATGTATTCGGACAGGTATCCCGAACTTTAAAAACCACTCCTTCACCAAGACCTGTGCTACGGTTGACGCACGCTGGTCCCTAGTAGGAAAAGCAAGTGTGTACTTGCTAAACACATCTGTCATAACCAGTACATTCTCCAATCCATTATGACTAGGTTCCAACATAGTGAAATCAATGGCTAGAATCTCATTAGGTTGTGAAGCCAAGAAATGCCCCATGAATGCACGAGCCTGTGGCTGCGACTGTTTTGCTACCTGGCATCTCTCACAGGTCTGGCACCATTGCTCCACATCTGCAGACATGCCTGGCCAGTAACAGCGTTGGCGTAGGAGCTCTAATGTTCGCTCTACACCTTGATGGCCATGCTCCTGGTGAACCTTTTTCAAGTTTCCTCCTTTAAAGAGGTTGGCAACACCAATTGAAGGATTGCCTTACCATCAGCAGGTTTGAACACCTGCCGGTACAAAATGCTATTCTCTTCGACCAACCTATCCCACTGTCGGAGTAACACCAGAACTTGCTGGGATACCCGTTTACGCTCTTGTGCAGTGGGATGGCGTTTCTGCTTCCAAAAAAACAAAAACTCTTGTATGGTTGGGTCAGTCTGCTGAAAAACACCAATTTCAGTGATAGTATGGTTGGGCAGGGCCATAACAGCCACTTGAGTAACCTCCCTTTGCTGCCCCTGCAAAACCTCTCTCAAGGGTTCAGGAAGGACTGTACCAGTGACCATCATTTCCAAGTCCTGTACACCAACGGGATGCTGCCTTGACAATGCATCAGCATTCCCGTTGGCTCTGCCAGAACGATATTTGATTTCAAAATCAAATAATGCCAACTGGGCCGCCTAGCGCTACTCTGTTGCTCCCAAGTTGGCTGAAGCCAAATGACTTAATGGATTGTTGTCGGTAAAGACAACACACTTATGCCCCAAGAGGTAATCTCGAAACTTTTCGGTCATGGCCCACTTCAGCGCCAAAAACTCCAATTTCATGGAGCTATAATTCAGCATATTGCGCTCCGTATGCCTTAAGCCACGGCTTGCATAAGCAATTGGCCTCACTTTACCTTCCTGCTCTTGGGAAAGCACGGCCCCCAACCCACCGTAACTTGCGTCCACCTCCAAAATAAAAGGAAGTGAAAAATCTGCATAACCCAACACTGGTGCCGTTGTCAACCGGGTTTTCAGTTCTTCGAAGCCGTTTTGGCACTCTTCTGTCCAGCCCTGAATGATAGTCTGCTCTGGTCGTCTCTTTGACCTGGTGCCCCCTAGCTTTGCAACCAACCTATGAAGAGGAGTAGCTAATTTTGCAAAGCCCTCCACAAAACGGCGGTAATAGCTAGCAAACCCAAGAAAGGATCTTAGGTCAGAAACTGTGGTGCGGGGTAACCAGTTAGCTACAACCTCAGTTTTGCTCGGATCGGTTGCAACACCCTTAGCAGAAATTACATGCCCTAAATATTTCACCTCAGGCCTGAAAAAGGCACATTTTGTTAGCTTCACTTTAAGACCTTCACCTTGAAGTTGGCTCAAAACTACTTCCAACCTCTCCAGATGTTGTTGGACTGGAGGAAAACATGACAATGTCATCAAGGTACAACAAGAGGCTTTTGCACTGCTGATCACCAAATAATCGCTGCATCAACCTTTGAAAGGTGCTAGGTGCATTACAGGGCCCAAAAGGCATGCGATTCCATTCGAAAAGACCAAATGGGGTACAAAATGCAGTTTTAGGTCGGTCTACTTCTGTTACGGGCACCTGGTTATACCCGCTCACCAAAGCCAAAGTTGAGAACCAATGTGCACCCCCCAGTGCATCCAGAGATTCCTCTATACGAGGAAGGGGAAAGGCATCTTTTCTAGTCTTAGCATTGAGATGCCTGTAGTCAACGCACATACGTAATGTCCCATCCTTTTTTTTTACTAGCACAATGGAGCTAGCATATAGGCTGCTACTTTCCCTTATTACTTGTGCATCAAGCAATTTATGGATGTGCTCTTTAGCAGCCTCATACTCGGAGAGAGGTATGCACATGTAACATTGTTTGACAGGTGTTTCATCCAAGAGGGGAATATCGTGGGTAACCAAATTGGTACACCCCAAATCTCCATCATATACAGAAAAGACTGAGCTATACCTTTCAAGTAAAGCTCTTACTTCACGCTGCTCCTCAGCTGACAAGCCAGTCACATCTAGTGATTTTATCTGATCCTGGACTGAATGAGTTGAAATTTGTTCTCCCATCGAAGCCATACCCGATGGTACTGCTTGAACACCTGCAGGCAAGCTGACAACATGGACAGCACTTAATGTACCAATGCGGGTACGAGGGTGTAACACCACCTCTGTATTTCCCACATTCACAATGGGGATGTAAGCAGTCTCCCTTGTGACCTGGATCAGAGAAGGTGAAATAAGGAGTCCAGCTGGCAAGCCTGAGTCCAAAGATTCAAACAAAACAGCTTTATCCAAGTAGCTCTCGGAACATGTGGCTGGCACAGTCTTTAGTGTGCCACCTGGAATATGGTGAACCCTCTCACCACACACTTTTACACCACCGACAACATCGTCCGAAGATTGAGTGGTAGCATGATGGCATCTGTGGAGAGCCAGTTTAATGGACTCTGGGGCAGCAGAGACAGCAGGTGAGTTAAACAAAGTTGAACCATGGTGTCTAAAAAGCTTGCCATAACAATAACTAATTATATTCATCCCCAGAACACCTGGAGCCTGCCATGACACAACACCAGGGGGATCTTTGACCACCAATACCCCACACTGGTGAACGAGTTTACCACAGAGTTCAATATCTAACTCTAGATAACCAATGTAGGGAATAGCAAGGCCATTGGCAGCTCTGAGTTGAAGCCAGAGTGACATGACTGCAGTTTCTCCTGGCCCCACAGCCCAAAATCTTGGGTAAAAAAATTATCTGTAACTGTAGACACCATAGAACCAGTGTCTACCAAACAAGGGACTTGAACCCCTCCCATGTTCACATCTAAATGTGGACAAGATGACACAAGCTTCGAACCTTCCTGAAAAACACCCTTTCTGGAGCCGACAACTACCCCATCCGAATCTTGGCTCAATGACTCGGTGGGAAATAGTTTTCCGACAACTGAGTTGATGACTTAGAAGGGGCGTGTACCTGAACTCGAACCCCATCACAATCTCTGGCGTAATGACCAGCTTTTTGGCAGCACCTACAGATGATAGAGTCATGGGAATGACTCTGTCGGTTGGGTTTCTGCAACCTAGCTACACTCTGGGTAAGTTGGTCAAGCTGTGACTGCTGTTGCTGCAACATACTCCTCAGTTGGCTCAGTTCAGAGGGTTGGTGTGAACCAGTAGCCCCTTGAGAACAGCTCTGCACCCCATATTGAGATCCAAATGCAGATGGGAAAGAAGACTCCAGACCAGATACACTACTTGGCCGCACCTCACGGTCCCAGCGAAATGCCTCTGTTCTAACCTCAAGCAAGGTGGCTGTTGGCTTCCTGCGCACAAATTGTTTTAACTCACAACGAAGAGTCCCATCCAACACATGCTCAACAAATTGGTCACGCAACAGTGTTTCTGTATTTTGAAAATCACTAGGAGCACAGGATTTAACTGCCTCCATCAGACTCATTAGAGCCAATGAAAATTCCTGTAGCGTTTCACAATCCCTCTGACGGCGAGAAAAAAATGCCTCCTGGAGTGTCACATATGATTCATAACAACCATACAGTTCTTTTAAAATAGATATAATTTTGGCAGGGTCTTCACGCTTTGCAGTAGGTCGAAACTTAATTTCATCATGTGCCTCCCCTTCCAAATGATCAAATAAAAAGAAGGCCTGATCGGCCGTGGACAAATGGCGTAGCCTCATGCAGGCCTGTACTTCCTCGAGCCACTCAGTTAATCCAATGCCTTCCTTCCCTCTAAACATGGGACAATTTCTATCATGTGCCACAAATACAAACCTCTCCATTACAGAGGGGCTTGCACCAGACGGTGACTATGTGGTAGATCGTGTAGCAGGCCCAGCTATTGCCTGTTCCTGGCGCAGCTTCTCATTTTCAGCTCTAAACTGAACAATTAAGCTTTCCAGCTTCTGTGCGTCTGCCTCCATAACTGAGTCCTGACCCGTAAAGGGATGTTTTAATACAGGACTCAAAC
Source organism: Garcialebias charrua (assembly GCA_038048925.1). Classification (NCBI taxonomy): domain Eukaryota; kingdom Metazoa; phylum Chordata; class Actinopteri; order Cyprinodontiformes; family Rivulidae; genus Garcialebias; species Garcialebias charrua. The sequence goes on along the minus strand of JBBPBX010042065.1, from coordinate 17,614 downwards.
TGGAGAGAGGAAAAAAAAAAAATCTTACCAACTTGTTAAAATTCCACCAGTTAACCAGCTGCTGCTTTGCCTGAGAAAAAATAAAAACAAACAAGTAAAATACTTTGTAATTAAAACAAAAAGAAAAACAATACTTGAAACACACGTCTCTGCTTAAAATTGCAAAACTGCCCTACCAACAATGCCAAGTGTGGCAATCTGTGTTTTAAATTAACAATATTATATTTGTACCAACAGCGCCACCTGAGACTTTCAACCAGGAAATCAAATAACACGCAGGTGTGTTTGCAATAAGCAAGAGACAAGGTTCCAAGATATTGATAATTTATTAAAAACTATAAAAAAAGAGGAATACCCGTCTGTAGCTGAAGATCTAAGAAAGAAAATTACAAACTATAAAGCACAGTTGGCGAGGTTTACCAGGGTCCTGGATGGGAGGCTCCTAAATTAAAGTAAATACAGCCACCCGTGAACTCACACACACACTTGTTGAATCCCTCCACCTATCTGTGCTGGGGACTGCAATCACACAGAAAGGAACGCCCCCATCCAGGCCGCACGCCCTTTCCTCGCCAATCTGTAGAATAAAAAAGGAAATAAATAATTTAAACAAAAGACAAAAAGAAAAGTGCACAAGCTACTAATAAAATACAGGTAAAGAACTCCATAAAATCAACTATAAAATCCAAGAACGGTCACAGCCGCACTCCAGCAGGTGCTGCGTAAAAGCCTCCGCTCTTTCTTCTATCTCGTCGTGGCGTGGGTGTGTCCAACGCCGCTTCCAAATGTTTGTACGAGCAGCGTCTCTGAGGTTATTTCAAAACCCAGCAAAGCAGTAGTGGTGATTGTGGAAATAAATCTACAATTCACAATAAAATAGTTTAGAGCAAATTGATTTACATAAAGCTCATGATTGTTTCCACATACCGTTCAGGCTTTCTCCTCACTCCCACACAAACGGGAACGCTCACAGCAACACGCTGGCAGGAGGAGTCACTTCACTCGCCATCAACAAGATTGTAAATGCGCTGACAATTATCTGCCGATATAAAAAATAAATAAACTACACATTTGGAGCTAAGGTGGATGCGCAGGAAGCCAACCTCACCTGTACTCAGCATGCAGCAAAGGTAACACGGAAGCGCAGTGTGACGCGTCCGTAAGCAGGCGTCTTTGAATCGCTGAAAAGACGTATCAACCAAGACCCTTACGCAACCTACGCTCTTTTATAGTGAGCGCCACTAATGTTATTGGCTGAGCAAGCAATTATCCTGGCAGCAGGTGGAGCCTTCACCTGCTTCCTGCCACATTATCACTTTAGGTGAAACAAATTTTAAAATCCAGCTCATTTCACAATTACGTTCATTTATTAAGGAAAAGTTCAAAGTCAAAGTCAAAGTCAACTTTATTGTCAGAACTGCAATATGTACAGGACATACACAGGATTGAAATTGTGTTTCTCTCAGTCCCTCGGTGCAACAGTAACCATCTAAACACTAAACACTAAAACATTTAATAAACATAAGCATAAAATAGTAAAAGTGTAACACTGTCCTGAGTTTTTTCATAGTAGTATAAAAGTATGAAAATTTACACCAACACTGAAACACCAAACACCCCTAAAACACCAAACACCCAATGAACATAAGCATAAAATGAAATAATAAAAGTGTAATACTGTCCTGAGTTTTTTCATAGTAGTATAAAAAGTATATCTATAAAATAAACTGAAGGTTCTAGCATTGACATTTGCAAAGAGTGGCACAGCAGCATATGAGTTAATGTACACAGTATATGTATGAGGTAGTTGATGTTGGTATAGAGGCAAAGTGGCATATGCAGTAAGGCACATAAGGCACATTTGGCATCCTTAGATAAGGCTAGTCAGAGAATACTGTATATGTATCAGCAGTAGTGTAGATATAAAAGTAGTGTAAATGTAAACAGTAGTAATAAATGTAAAACAGTAGTAATAAATGTAAACCGTATTAATAAATGTAAACAGTGAATGTAAACAGTAGTATGACTATAGGCAGTAATGTAATACAAACATTAGTGCAAATATGAGAAGTAGTGCAAACTGAATGAGCACATGACCGAGAGTTTAGTGAATAACCCGTTTGATGACACAGGGTCCAGTGTTAAAAACTTTGTGTTGAGTGGTAATGTGTGAGAAAGTTTTTTGTGTTAAGGCAGTTCAAATGGGAGGGGAGGCAGAGCAGGCAGAGTGTTTAGCATTCTGACTGCCTGATGGACAGAGCTGTCTCTCAGTCTGCTGGTTCAAGCCTGGAGACTCCTCAGTCTCCTCCCTGATGGCAGCAGTCTAGTTCAGCTCAGACATATATTTGCTATAATTTTTATCAAACAAATAATTGTTTTTAAGTGTTAATCTTTTTTAAAGTCTTGCTGTGCACTCCTGTGGCAGACATTTGCAGCAGAGCTAAACGTAGGTGCGACCTATCTAGGGATTTTTCCAATCTATTGATAATAATTGCACAATGCGACCTATACACCGGTGCGACCTATACACCAGAAATGACGGTAATCATCTTAATCCACATTGATGCATCAGGTGCATTAGCTGCGGCAGCCATCTTGAATCAGGTTGACTCAAAGTGTTTCAGTTGCAGATGTCCTTTAACATTTCCTCTGTGAGGACCCTCATCAGCACATACCAAGATAACCGATCAACAGAAGACACCATCTCCTCTGTGGTCCACACTGCTCTCACCCACCTGGAACAGAAGGACTCATACGTCTGTCTGCTCTTTGTGGACTTCACATCTGCCTTCAACACCATGATCCCCCAAACCCTGATGGACAAACTATTCACACTGGGACTAAGACCCTCCATTTGTAACTGGGTTCTTTTTAACAAACAGACCTCAGTCAGTGAGGATCCACAACTTCTCCTCCTCCACCATAACCCTCAGCACTGGCTCTCCTCAAGGCTGTGTGTTGAGCCCTCTCCTGTTCATTCTGCTCACATATCATTGTGCAGCTACCCATCCAGGTTGTCATATTGTAAAGTTTGCAGATGATACAGCTGTGGTGGGATGCATCACAAACAATGATGAGTCCAGCTACAGACAGGAGGTGGAACATCTGGAGAGCTGGTGCAAAGAGAATAACCTTCACATGAATGTGAAGGAGATGATTGTGGACTTCAGAAGGAACAAACACACCCACACCCCACTGAACATAGGTGGATCTGCAGTGGAAGTGGTCTCCAGCTACAAGAACTTGGGTGTACACATGAATGACCTCAGCTGGAGCAACAACACCACCAGCCTGATCAAGAAAGGTCATCAGAGACTCTACTTCCTCAGACGGCTGAGACGAGCTGGTCTGAGTAGCTCAGTCCTCACCTCCTTCTACAGGTGTGCAGTGGAGAGCGTCCTGTGCTCCAGCATCAACGTGTGGCATGGAGGCTGCACAGTTGCAGAGAGGAAAGCTCTACAGAGAGTGGTGAAGGCTGCACAGAAGATGTTGGAGTCAGTCTCCCCACCATCACAGACATTTACACCTCCAGATGCAGGAAAAGAGCCACCTGCATCATGAAGGACCACACTCACCCAGCACACACACTTTTTGCCCCACTCCTCTCAGGAAGGAGGTTGAGGAGCATCAAATGTAGAACCACTGAGGAACAGCTTCTACCCTGAGGCTGTTAGACTCATGAATAAATAAATAATCAGAATAATCACTGAGATGTATTTAATTGTTGATATGTGACTTATTTGTGCTGCTGGTTATCCATACTGCTGATTATCCATACTGCTGATTATCATACTGCTGATTATCCATACTGCTGATTATCCATACTGCTGATTATCATACTGCTGATTATCCATACTGCTGATTTTCCATACTGCTGATTATCATACTGCTGATTATCCATGCTGCTGATTATCCATGCTGCTGATTATCCATGCTGCTGATTATCCATGCTGCTGATTATCCATGCTGCTGATTATCCATGCTGCTGATGTCTTGCCTTTATGCTGCTGTATTCATACCCATCTGCTCACCACAAACTCATGTTAAGGCTGCTGTTTAATACACCGTATTGTTTTACATCATCAGTGTTTTGTTTATATCTTAGATCCTTATTTACAGTTTATTTTTATTCTTTATATTTTGGATATTTTTTGATGTAACTGGGACCTTGAGTACATAATTTTGTTCCACCTCATGTACCAAATGTGATGAGAACGACAATAAACTTGACTTGAGCTTGATTTAACTCGTCTCTAACTGGTCCCTGACTAGTCTCAGTTTGATGTTAAACTTGTCTCTAACTTGTCAAACAAACAAACAAGAACACTAAAGTTTATTTCACGTTGATATAAATAAATATTAATTTACATAAAACAACAACCAGTGGGTGCAGCCAGCATCTAACGCACAGACTGACCAGAACCAACAATGAACTGATAAAGAGTCCACTCCACTTGTTGGAGCTGTTGACAGGATGTGGACAAGCAGAACCTCCATATCTCCCTCTGGTTCTGATCCGTCTCCTGACGTGAGGTCCTCTCTGCTCCTGCAGAACCCCATGAGAAAATTCATTAAACATGAGCATCTAAAAATAAGCAGCCTTTTCTTTTTACTGGAGCCGCCAGCTTTAATCTGGGCCAGAACCCCGGTACTTCACATCAGCACATCAGAGGACAGAGGGATGAAGAGGAGGTTTCATCTTCATCACAGACACAGGAGGGATTTGTCCCTCAGAGGGACGAGGATGACCTCCGACCTCTCCGTTTGGACGTAAAGCCTCAGGTTAACTCTGACAGAAGAAAATTAATGATCAGAACAAACATCTCAGAAGCAGAAGGTTTGCTGTCCTAAAAGAGTTCTTCTGGTGGAACGACCAGACCACACTACGCCCTGGTCCACAGTCCCTCTTCAGCCCTGGTCCACAGTCCCTCTTCAGCCCTGGTCCACAGTCCCTCTTCAGCCCTGGTCCACAGTCCCTCTTCAGCCCTGGTCCACGGTCCCTCTTCAGTCCTGGTCCACAGTCCCTCTTCAGCCCTGGTCCACAGTCCCTCTTCAGCCCTGGTCCACAGTCCCTCTTCAGCCCTGGTCCACAGTCCCTCTTCAGCCCTGGTCCACGGTCCCTCTTCAGTCCTGGTCCACAGTCCCTCTTCAGCCCTGGTCCACAGTCCCTCTTCAGCCCTGGTCCACAGTCCCTCTTCAGTCCTGGTCCACAGTCCCTCTTCAGCCCTGGTCCACAGTCCCTCTTCAGCCCTGGTCCACAGTCCCTCTTCAGCCCTGGTCCACAGTCCCTCTTCAGCCCTGGTCCACAGTCCCTCTTCAGCCCTGGTCCACAGTCCCTCTTCAGCCCTGGTCCACAGTCCCTCTTCAGCCCTGGTCCACAGTCCCTCTTCAGCCCTGGTCCACAGTCCCTCTTCAGCCCTGGTCCACAGTCCCTCTTCAGCCCTGGTCCACAGTCCCTCTTCAGCCCTGGTCCACAGTCCCTCTTCAGCCCTGGTCCACAGTCCCTCTTCAGCCCTGGTCCACGGTCCCTCTTCAGCCCTGGTCCACGGTCAGCCCTGGTCCACAGTCCCTCTTCAGCCCTGGTCCACTCGGTCCACCACAATTTTTAGCCCTTTTCCAGTATCACTTTTTCGTGGAACCGGACCCTTTTTAGTCCCTTCTTCTCTGGGGCACCAAGCGGGCCTAGCCGGCACCAAAACGTGACGTCAGAACAGTCGGTCACTGATTGGTCAGGGGCCTCTAGTGATAGATCCCTCACTAGATGGCTTTGAGAACTTTTCACAACACTCGACCAGTCATTTGCAATTATGGTGCTCGAACTCGTTGGACTTATTTTTAAGATTTTAAAAACAATAACGACGACACCGTGGTCTAACGCAGAAGTGCAGCCGTTTCTGGTGTCAGGTGGCTGACGATTAAATTCAGAGCGAGCTGGATGGAGCTCCACCAGTCCCGGACTTTCCCCGGTCCCAGACTCACCCCGGTCCCCGACTCTCCTTGGTCCCCGACTCTCCTTGGTCCCCGACTCTCCCCGGTCCCGACTCTCCTTGGTCCCCGACTCTCCCCAGTCCCCGACTCTCCCCGGTCCCCGACTCTACTTGGTCACTGATTCTCCTTGGTCCCGGACTCTCCCCGGTCCCTGACTCTCCTTTGTCCCTGACTCTCCTTGGTCCCCGATTCTCCTTGGTCCCTGGCTCTCCTTGGTCCCCGATTCTCCTTGGTCCCCGACTCTCCTTGGTCCCAGACTTTCCCCGGTCCCCGACTTTCCTTGGTCCCCGACTCTCCTTGGTCTCTGATTCTCCTTGGTCCCCGACTCTCCTTGGTCCCCGATTCTCCTTGGTCCCCGACTCTCCTTGGTCCCGGACTCTCCCCGGTCCCCGACTCTCCTTGGTCCCCGACTCTCCTTGGTCCCCGACTCTCCTTGGTCCCCGATTCTCCTTGGTCCCCGACTCTCCTTGATCCCGGACTCTACCCGGGCCCCAACTCACTTTGGTCCCAGACTCTCCTTGGTCTCCGATTCTCCTTGGTCCTAGACTCTCCCCAGTCCCGGACTCTCCTAGGTCCCCGACTCCCCCGGTCCCCGAATCTCCACGGTCCCCGACTTTCCCCGGTCCCCGACTGTCCTTGGTCCCTGATTCTCTTTGGTCCCGGACTCTCCCAGGTCCAGGACTCTCCCCGGTCCCGGACTCTCCCCGTTCCCTGACTCTCCCCGGTCCCCGACTCTCCCCGGTCCCCGACTCTCCCCGGTCCCCGACTCTCCTTGGTCCCCGACCCTCTCCAGTCCTTGACTCTCCTTGGTCCCCGACTCTCCCCGGTCCCCTACTCTCCCCGGTCCCCGACTCTCCCGGTCCCCGACTCTCCCCAGTCCTCGACTCTCCTTGGTCCCTGACTCTCCCCGGTCACGGACTCTCCCCGGTCCCCGACTCTCCCCGAACTCCGATTCTCCCCAATCCTCGACTCTCCCTAGTCCTCGACTCTCCTTGGTCCCCGACTCTCCCCATTCCTCGACTCTCCTTGGTTCCCGACTCTCCCCAGTCACGGACTCTCCCCAGTAACGAACTCTCCCCAGTCCCGGACTCTTCCCGGTCCCGGACTCTCCCCGAACTCCGATTTTCCCTAGTCCCGGACTCTCCCCAGTCCTAGACTCTCCCCAGTCCTCGACTCTCCCCGGTCCCAGACTCTCCCTAGTCCTCGACTCTCCTTGGTCCCCAACTCTCCCCAGTCACAGACTTTCCCCGGTAACGGATTCTCCCCAATCCCAACTCTCCCCGGTAACGGACTCTCCCCAGTCCCCGACTCTCCACGGTCCCCGACTTTCCCCGGTCCCCGACTGTCCTTGGTCCCGATTCTCTTTGGTCCCGGACTCTCCCAGGTCCCGGACTCTCCCCGGTCCCCCACTCTCCCCGTTCCCTGACTCTCCCCGGTCCCCGACTCTCCCCGGTCCCCGACTCTCCTTGGTCCCCGACCCTCTCCAGTCCTCGACTCTCCTTGGTCCCCGACTCTCCCCGGTCCCCTACTCTCCCCGGTCCCCGACTCTCCCCGGTCCCGACTCTCCCCAGTCCTCGACTCTCCTTGGTCCCTGACTCTCCATGGTCACGGACTCTCCCCGGTCCCCGACTCTCGCCGAACTCAGATTCTCCCCAATCCTCGACTCTCCCCAGTCCTCGACTCTCCCTGGTCCCCGACTCTCCCCATTCCTTGACTCTCCTTGGTTCCTGACTCTCCCCAGTCACGGACTCTCCCCAGTAACGAACTCTCCCTAGTCCCGGACTCTTCCCGGTCCCCGACTCTCCTCTGTCCCAGACTCTCCCCAAACTCTGATTCTCCCTAGTCCCGGACTCTCCCCGGTCCTGGACTCTCCCCAGTCCTCGACTCTCCTTGGTCCCCGACTCTCCCTAGTCCTCGACTCTGCTTGGTCCCCGACTCTCCCCAGTCACGGACTCTCCCCAGTAACGGATTCTCCCCAATCCCAACTCTCCCCGGTAACGGACTCTCCCCGGTCCCCGACTCTTCCCAAACTCAGATTCTCCCCAGTCCTCGACTCTCCTTGGTCCCCGACTCCCCTTGATCCCCGATTCTCCCCGGTCCCCGACTCTCCCCGGTCCCCGACTCTCCTTGGTCCCCGATTCTCCTTGGTCCCGGACTCTCCCCGGTCCCAGACTCTCGCCGGTCCCTGACTCTCCCCGGTCCCTGACTCTCCTTGGTCCCCGATTCTCCTTGGTCCCGAACTCTCCCCGGTCCCGGACTCTACCCGGTCCCGGACTCTCCCCGGTCCCGGACTCTCCCCGTTCCCTGACTCTCCCCGGCCCTCAACTCTCCCCGGTCCTCGACTCTCCTTGGTCCCCGATTCTCCTTGGTCCCCGACTCTCCTTGGTCCCGGACTCTCCCCGGGCCCCAACTCACTTTGGTCCCAGACTCTCCTTGGTCTCCGATTCTCCTTGGTCCTAGACTCTCCCCAATCCCGGACTCTCTTGGTCCCCGACTCCCCCGGTCCCCGACTCTCCACGGTCCCCGACTTTCCCTGGTCCCTGACTGTCCTTGGTCCCTGATTCTCTTTGGTCCCGGACTCTCCCAGGTCCCGGACTCTCCCCGGTCCCGGACTCTCCCCGTTCCCTGACTCTCCCCGGTCCCCGACTCTCCCCGGTCCCCGACTCTCCCCGGTCCCCGACTCTCCTTGGTCCCCGACCCTCTCCAGTCCTCGACTCTCCTTGGTCCCCGACTCTCCCCGGTCCCCTACTCTCCCCGGTCCCCGACTCTCCCCGGTCCCGACTCTCCCCAGTCCTCGACTCTCCTTGGTCCCTGACTCTCCCCGGTCACGGACTCTCCCCGGTCCCCGACTCTCGCCGAACTCAGATTCTCCCCAATCCTCGACTCTCCCCAGTCCTCGACTCTCCTCGGTCCCCGACTCTCCCCATTCCTCGACTCTCCTTGGTTCCGACTCTCCCCAGTCACGGACTCTCCCCAGTAACGAACTCTCCCCAGTCCCGGACTCTTCCCGGTCCCCGACTCTCCCCGGTCCCAGACTCTCCCCGAACTCCGATTCTCCCTAGTCCCGGACTCTCCCCGGTCCTGGACTCTCCCCAGTCCTCGACTCTCCTTGGTCCCCGACTCTCCCTAGTCCTCGACTCTGCTTGGTCCCCGACTCTCCCCAGTCACGGACTCTCCCCAGTAACGGATTCTCCCCAATCCCAACTCTCCCCGGTAACGGACTCTCCCCGGTCCCCGACTCTCCCCAAACTCAGATTCTCCCCAGTCCTCGACTCTCCTTGGTCCCCGACTCCCCTTGATCCCCGATTCTCCCCGGTCCCCGACTCTCCCCGGTCCCCGACTCTCCTTGGTCCCCGATTCTCCTTGGTCCCGGACTCTCCCCGGTCCCAGACTCTCCCCGGTCCCTGACTCTCCCCGGTCCCTGACTCTCCCCAGCCCTCAACTCTCCCCGGTCCTCAACTCTCCTTGGTCCCCGATTCTCCTTGGTCCTGGACTCTCCCGGGTCCCGGACTCTCCCCGGTCCCGGACTCTCCCCGTTCTCCGACTCTCCCCGACCCTCGACTCTCCCCGGTCCCTGACTCTCCTTGGTCCCGACCCTCTCCGGTCCTCGACTCTCCTTGGTCCCCGACTCTCACCAGTCCCCTACTCTCCCCGGTCCCCGACTCTCCCCAGTCCCCGACTCTCCCCAGTCCTCGACTCTCCTTGGTCCCTGACTCTCCCCGGTCACGGACTCTCCCCGGTCCCCGACTCTCCCCGAACTCCGATTCTCCCCAATCCTCTACTCTCCCCAGTCCTCGACTCTCCTTGGTCCCCGACTCTCCCCATTCCTCGACTCTCCTTGGTTCTCGACTCTCCCTAGTCACGGACTCTCCCCAGTAACGAACTCTCCCCAGTCCCGGACTTTTCCCGGTCCCCGACTCTCCCCGGTCCCGAACTCTCCTTGAACTCTGATTCTCCCTAGTCCTGGACTCTCCTCGGTCCTGGACTCTCCCCAGTCCCCGACTCTCCATAGTCCTCGACTCTGCTTGGTTCCCGACTCTCCCCAGTCACGGACTCTCCCCGGTAACAGATTCTCCCCAATCCCAACTCTCCCCGGTAACGGACTCTCCCCGGTCCCCGACTCTCCCCAAACTCAGATTCTCCCTAGTCCTCGACTCTCCTTGGTCCCCGACTCCCCTTGATCCCCGATTCTCCCCGGTCCCCGACTCTCCCCGGTCCCCGACTCTCCTTGGTCCCCGATTCTCCTTGGTCCCAGACTCTCCCCGGTCCCAGAATCTCCCCGGTCCCGGACTCTCCCCGGTCCCTGAGTCTCCTTGGTCCCCGACCCTCTCCGGTCCTCGACTCTCCTTTGTCCCCGACTCTCCCCAGTCCCATACTCTCCCCGGTCCCCAACTCTCCCCGGTCCCCGACTCTCCCTAGTCCTCGACTCTCCTTGGTCCCTGACTCTCCCCGGTCACGGACTCTCCCCGGTCCCCGACTCTCCCCAAACTCAGATTCTCCCCATCCCTCGACTCTCCCCAGTCCTCGACTCTCCTTGGTCCCCGACTCTCCCCATTCCTTGACTCTCCTTGGTCCCCGACTCTTCCCAGTCACAGACTCTCCCCGGTAACGAACTCCCCCCAGTCCCCGACTCTCCCCGGTCCCGACTCTTCCCGAACTCCGATTCTCCGCAGTCCCGGACTTTCCCCGGTCCCCGACTCTCCCCGTTCCCCAACTCTCCCCAGCCCTCGACTCTCCCCAGTCCCTGAGTCTCCTTGGTCCCCGACCCTCTCCGGTCCTCGACTCTCCTTGGTCCCCGACTCTCCCCAGTCCCCTACTCTCCCCGGTCCCCGACTCTTCCCGGTCCCCGACTCTCCCCATTCCTCGACTCTCCTTGGTCCCCGACTCTCCCCAGTCACGGACTCTCCCCGGTAACGAACTCCCCCAGTCCCCGACTCTCTTCGGTCCCCGACTCTCCCCGGTCCCGACTCTCCTTGGTCCCCGACTCTCCCCATTCCTCAACTCTCCTTGGTCCCCGACTCTCCCCAGTCAAGAACTCTCCCCGGTAACGAACCCCCCCAGTCCCCGACTATCTCCGGTCCCCGACTCTCCCCTGTCACGACTCTTCCCGAACTACGATTCTCCCCAGTTCCGTACTCTTCCCGGTCCCTGAGTCTCCTTGGTCCCCGACCCTCTTCGGTCCTCGACTCTCCTTGGTCCCCGACTCTCCCCAGTCACCTACTCTCCCCGGTCCCCGACTCTCCCCGGTCCCCAACTCTCCCCAGTCCTCGACTCTCCTTGGTCCCTGACTCTCCCCGGTCATGGACTCTCCCCGGTCCCCGACTCTCCCCAAACTCCGATACTCCCCATTCCTCGACTCTCCCCAGTCCTCGACTCTCCTTGGTCCCCGACTCTCCCCATTCCTCGACTTTCCTTGGTTCTCGACTCTCCCCAGTCACAGACTCTCCCCGGTAACGAACTCCACCCAGTCCCGTCTCTCTCCGGTCCCCGACTCTCCCCGGTCCCGACTCTTCCCGAGCTCCGATTCTCCCCAGTCCCGGACTCTCCCCGGTCCCCGACTCTCCCTAGTCCTCGACTCTCCTTGGTCCTCGACTCTCCCTAGTCCTTGACTCTCCTTGGTCCCCGACTCTCCCCAGTCACGGACTCTCCCTGGTAATATATTCTCCCCAGTCCCGGACTCTCCCCGGTCCCGACTCTCCCCGAATTCAGATTCTTCCCAGTCCTCGACTCTCCTTGGTTCCCGACTCCCCTCGGTCTCCGACTATCCCCGGTTCCCGACTCTCCCCGGTCCCTGATTCTCCTTGGTCTCGGACTCTCCCCGGTAACGGACTCTCCCCGGTCCCCGACTCTCCCTGTGATGGAGATATTTAATATTTATCATCTAAAACTAATTACTCTGACCCAATAATTATAACCTAGCTCACTTATATCAAATATTCTCTGTTCCCTTTAAACACTTATATTTGATAGTACAAACATGTTATTTGCTTTTCTCCTTGATACAGAAAAGACAGTCTTCTAGCCTTGACAATGTTTGGATTAGATGTTCTTGTAGGATCAGAACCACGACTTGTTTGTTTTATCTGTAAGACGTCAGAGCTTGTCAAACTCCACCTGCTTCTTGTTTAAATAGCTTGTCATGTCCAGTACAATTTGGAATTGTGCTAGACAATGTATTTGAGACCAAACTAAGTTTCAAAATACATTAAAAGCCCTTCCCCCTTGCAAGGTTGTTTGTCTGTTTTAACACTGTTCTCTTGTTTATCTTGTGTAGTTTTTATTAAGGTAACAGTGGTTTAAAATCCCCATCATTATGGTGCCGAAAACCCTTTCTCCCCACACCTGCTCCTGATTACCTCTGAACGGAGCGCAGCTGCGAGGCACGGTAAATATGACAGAAAGTCTAGTTATTGGGTTTGTCTCTGGCCAGCTTCCTCTGTCCATTTGGTGCGATCAAGGTCGGGTTGGCGGAGATGTCCAGACATCCACACAGGTCAGTAAGAACGTGAGTGTTGATATGTGTTTGTTGATATGTCGTTTTTAAAACAATTTGATTACAGTAACAGGAACTAGTTCACCCTGAGCCGATCACTTGAAATTTTGAATGAGGTGTCTGCTTTTCGATGACTAGGTAAATTTTGCGCTAACGCTAGTTGGCAGAACCAAGATTTCTTGATTTATAAGCGAGGGCGGTCAAAATACACCGAGACCAGAGACATGTGAGGCTGACCGCCAGACCTTAAATTGGACGTTTAGTGTGTCCGACCAGGCAAGAAGAGAAATTAAGACAAGAACGTTTTTTATTTTTTATTTGACGCGTCATTCTGTTTTTGTTTAGTCCTTTTTTACGTGTATGTTTGTGTTTCTGGAGCCCTGCACCTCTGGTTTTTTTTCTTCCTCCCATTTTCCTCAGTGTGTGCATGTGTAGCTTGGCTCCTGGCCTGTTATCTGTTTTCTGTGGGCCTTCCCCCCACACCCCCACCCGTGCTGAACCTGCCTGCAGCCTGTTTTCTGTTCTCTGAGAGTGAATGTGTAGGTACCTTGTTTTTGTGTTTGAGAAGTTGCTATTTTGGAAGTTAGGTGTAAGTGATCTCATTGGACCTAAACGTTTCTAGTTTGATATTATTTGCTCACATATATTAATAAATATTGTACACAAAAGGTTGTCTGTCTAAAGGCAAAAAAGAGATAGAACTTCAGTCAGTGAAAAAAATAAAAAATAAATGGCAGAATGAGTCAAGGGAAGCAAAACATCTGATAAGTTTTATTTTTATTTTAAACAATATGTGGTTCTGCTCACGGCCTTGAAGTGCAGCTGCTGCAGCTTGGCAGAACCCCCCCCCACCCATCCTGCAACCCCCCACCTCCACCTCCACCC
>JBBPBX010042064.1:17727-28563 GCA_038048925.1 Garcialebias charrua | reverse complement strand
AGCATCATGTGGACATTGGGGGCAGTGCCACTGGATTGGCAGACTGGGGTAGTGGTTCCCCTCTTCAAAAAGGGGGACCGGAGAGAGTGATCCAATTATAGGGGTATCACTCTCCGTAGCCTCCCTCCTAAGGTCTATTCAGGGGTACTGGAGAAATGAGTCCAATCATTGGTTGAACCTCAGATCCAGGAGGAACAATGCAGGTTCCATCCTGGCCGTGGAACACTGGACCAGCTCTTTAGTGTCACTAGGGTCTTCATGTGATCATGGGAGTTTGACCACCCAATCTTGTGTTTTGTGGACTTGGAGAATATGTTGGACCATGTTCCTCTGGGTACACTGTGTGGGGACTCTACAAGTATGGGATTGGGGGCCCATTGCTATGGGCAGTTGTTCAGTCCTTATACAAGTGTCAGATCCCTTCAGGGTGGGACTTGGACTCCTCCAGGGCTGCCCATTCTCACCAATTCTGTTCATAACTTTCATGGACAGAGTTTCTCAGTGCAGCCAGGGGGAGGAGGGTGTCCAGTTTGGTGACTTAATGATTCCATCTCTGCTATTTCTGGATGAAGTGGTCCTGTTAGCATCATCGTGCCATGATTTTCAGCTGGTGCGGTTTGCAGCCGAGTGCAAAGCGACTGTGATGAAAATCAGCACCTCCAAATCTGAGGTCATGGTCCTCAGGTGGAAACAGGTGGATTGCTCTCTTCGGGTCGAGGGTGAAGTTCTGCCTCAAGTAGAGGTGTACAAGTATCTTGGGGTTTTGTTCATGCGTGAGGGAGGAATGGAGCATGAAATTGACAGATGGATTGATGCGACATCTGCAGTACTGGGGACTCTATGCCAGTCCATTGTGGTAAAGAGGGAGCTGAGCTGTACAGCTGTAAAATGGATGGATAATCCCAGTTTCCTTCCTGGGGTATCAGATTTGTTGTTCCATGCTTCAATCACCAGCCACCAGCCATGAATCAGACAGAGATTTGATCATGCACTGGCAGCAATACCTACCATGTTAGCTTACGAATCATAAATCACTGAGAGAAATAGGTGTCATTACAGAGTGAGTATGCCCATCTGGGGAAAAAATTAGAGTAAATGGAAGAACAAGTATCCAATCATGGCTTAGTGGATAAAAACAAACTGTAACAATTGGACAATCCTTCACAAACGCCTGTGATTTTCATCAGTGGAAGCAGTGGAGGAGGACTATGACTTCTCAAATATGGAGCAGACACTTATCTAAACTAAAAGGAAGCAAAACAGGAATCTCAACACAAACACAAGACAAGGATCTGTCACAAAAGTGTACTGTATTCAGCACACCTGGAGATGTGATTTATTAGTATTCTTTACATCTCCGTTCACAAGATTCCAAACACATTAAAAAAAATCACAAGTCACTGTTACATCTTGTTACTGTGACTTATAAACATAGAATGAGTGCTATTAAGTGAGTGCCTAAACCCATGTGAGTTTTTGTACTCACTTTGCAAGTAAAATAAAACACTGCAAGAAAAAAAAATCTATTCAGCACCAATTCCAATTTTGTTAAAAACACCTCTGCTGTGGGATTCATGCTACAAGGTTATAAAATATTTTATTTGACATCCTCAGATTGCCCATTTTATGTCTGTAAATTCATTCAGAGTCTAAAATGGCATTTTGTGGATGTCTCATGAATCACCTCATGCATGTCAATAATATTAACGGCCTCAAATTTAAATAGTGATATGGCTAACATGATTTCAAAGCTTAAAGATGTTTTGTAAATGTGTAAAAGGCCAATATTTACCTTAGTAACTTATAAAGACCAGATGAAACATAAAAAAAAGTTTCAGTCCATGCCTTTAAGATTTGGTGGCTCATCACATAAAAGTTTAGATCAGTGGTAAAAATTATGTACCGGTAAGTCAGACATGAGAAAATGACACGTGGGCTCTATAATTTCTAAAACCATCTCCACTGTTAATCATTGCTTATTGTAACTCATATCATAGTTGATGGATTCCTTTAGTGCATTTGTCCATCTTAATTTCAATCAGAATGTAAAAGTGTGTGATAGATCCCGGATGGATGCATTCCCAAAATCGTCTTCATATCTTTACATGAATAATCCATGTAATGATTTTGTTGCTGCTCTGAGTTAGCATAGCTCTACATGGAAGCTGGTCATTGATATTTTAGGAGCTCACTAAAAATAGCAGCACAAAAAAGTAAAAGAAAACTGGACATTATTGCTTCTTTTCCTTCCACACTGCACATTTTTAAAGCCACAAAAGTCTTCACTCTGTCATTGTGTTATTCAGTAGTTTTATATTAAACTGTGGAGAAAATAAAAAGAACAATATCTCTTGTAATTGTGTCAAAAGCAACACAATCTAAAATTTAAATAAATAAAACCAGACACATATTGGTATTTAAAATAATATGTTATAGCTGCAGTTGTTGAAGTATTTGATATTTTTTTTCTACAGAAATAAAATAGCTTTCCATTTAAAGCTGTAAGTCACATACAAATGAACATATTAAGGACAAGTCTCTGTAAATTTTAGATTTTTGTGTCACCGCAGCTACTATTACCAGTACTTGTCTGAGCACAGTATGATGTCTAATTAGAATAAAAATAATGACAACCCAATTCATGGGAGGTAAACCTTTCATTTGGTCCTGAAAAATTAAATATTTTGGTGGGAGAGACATTTGACAGCTTTACTCTGATTACACTGCAAGATGAAAAATTCTCCCATCAGTCGGACCAAACGTGACACAGACAAGGCCCCTCTGATTACCAACGGAGTGTGATTGATGAGTCAGACTGTCCCCCACAGGCAGATTCCTCCACTCATAGAGCTGCATTTGAAACAAGAATATACATTTTCTTTATTGTACAAAGATGATCAGTTTGCACACAAATTGAACTTTTAGTACTACAATCTAAATTAAAAATAAAATACTTTGTTGGAGCAACAAAAAGGAAATTCAGAATGTACAAATGGGGTTTAAATTTCAGCATGTTAACACACTTGGATGAGAGATAGGCTACAGAACAAATAATAATTCACATGTCAGTGTGAAATATTTGATCCGATTTGTGCAATCTATCACGTTCACCACAAGACTGGAAGTTTTGATAAATGAGTGAAGCAGCTTGCCTGTGAATTCGAGCTCGCTAAAGTCACACGTTTTCTGTCTTCAGAAAGACCAAAAGCCCAAGCGGCACTTTGTAACCACCCAAGCATCGTGAAGGGTGCATTGTCTGAGCTGGCCTCAATAGACACATCAGAGGAAAGGTTTTTATTGTTAGCAAATCCTCCAGTTAATTTTCATTTCTAATGTT
Source organism: Garcialebias charrua (assembly GCA_038048925.1). Lineage (NCBI taxonomy): Eukaryota > Metazoa > Chordata > Actinopteri > Cyprinodontiformes > Rivulidae > Garcialebias > Garcialebias charrua. The sequence goes on along the minus strand of JBBPBX010042064.1, from coordinate 25,226 downwards.
CTGATGGGCTTTGGCTGCATTTGGTAATCCACAGTGATGTGATTGGTGAATATCTCAATACACTGACCTATTTCCTAGCAAGTTAACTGGCATGCCCGTGTGGCTTAACTCATTGTGCAAACCCATAACTAGATGGTCTCTGGTGCTGTAATAATATCATTTGAAATGCTGTTTTCGTGCATGTGATAGAGCAGACATGGAGACAATGTGCATTCGGTGTAAGTGGAGTTCAGTGTATTTGTGCGTTTCCATGTACTGTAGTGCAGTGGTGGAAGACAAACACACAAAGGAAAGTAACATCCTTTTATTGTATGCAGAGTAGTCATGGCAACGCAATGTGAAGAAGTACACTTGAAGAAATGACGTGACCCCTGTGATAAAAATCAAAGGTGGCATCACTCAGTCACAGACTGACAACTTTGTCTAGTCTCATTACTGTACACAGCCTTGTTCAGTCAGTTCAGCTGGACGGTTTATTTTGTCCTTCATCCGAAGGACTTCTTCAGTCTGAGGAGTCCACCAAACCAAAATGAATCCCACAAACAGCCCACTCCCAGAGTGGAAAAAAACAAACAGTTTGTTGGTGATAAGATGCCTCTGGGGCCAACCCTCTCCTAAAGGCAACCATGCCAAAATAGTTCAAAACACCAAAGTTCATGATTATTAATCCAGTTATAAATCCAACAATGTTCATTCAGGTCATCTGGACGGTTTATTTTGTTGTCGAGACGTTTGACTTCTTCAGTCTGAGGAGACACCAAACCAAAATGAATCCCACAAACAGCCCACTCCCAGAGTGGAAAAAAGAACAGTTTGCTGGTGAAAAGATGGCCTCCAGGGCCCGCCCTCTGACTGAACTTTGTTGGATTTATACCTAGATTAATGAGCATGAACTCTGGTGTTTTGAACCACTTCGGCATGACTGCCTTTAGAACTGACAGGGGAGAACGCAGGCCCTAGAGGTAATCTTATTACCAGCAAACTGTTTTGTTTTTTTCCACTCTGGGAGTGAGCTTTTTGTGGGATTCAGTTTGCTTTGATGGCTCCTCAGACTGAATAAGTCCTTCGGATGAAGGATGAAACGTCGCAGCAACAAAATAAACCGTCCAGATGATCTGACTGAACATTCCTGAATTTATACCTGGATTAATGAGCATGAACTTTGGTATTACTGTACAGAAAACATGGTTACACAAAAATTGCATCCATTATTATGAGATGACAGATTGCCTAGCTTTTATTTTGCAGGCTTAGTACCAGCTACCCCCTAACCTGATAATATGTATTTAATGGATGAATTAGGGCATTGCGTTATCAGAGAAACGTATCACCAAAAATGATCCAGGTTGTGTCAGGAAGGACATCCAGCGTAAACAATCGACAAATCTTTTACACGTTGTGGCGGCCGCTGTAGAAGGGAGCAGCTCTATGGTATGGTGTTGCCCTCAGGCAAGAAACCATTATTTTGGCCCACACAATGCCACTTTAAAATGTTTTAAGTAAAACATCACATTAAAATCTGATGCTAAGTCTGTGACCAATTAAATTTGAGCTGGGCGTGGCTTTAACCTTTCATCTTGGTGAAACGGTCCTTTTTGGGACAACCGCCCACTTGGACATACTGCTTGCAGAAGGGAAGATAAATTTCAATTTTTAACATGTTTAAATTTAAATAACTTTGTATAAATATCTGTGATGTGCATGAATAAGTGAAAAAGCATATTTGACTGAGTAAAGACACTTTTTGTCTTCATTTATATACAGTACTAAAATGGCACTTTTTCATTCATTGCCTCAGGGCAATATTGTGCAGTTAGACCACTTTTGTGTGAACTATAACATGCTTATGGATGGAGATGTGCATAGTTATCAACATAATACAGTACTGTATATATATTTTTTTGCTGTGCTATCTAATATTAACTATAATCTGGAGACAGTAATACACACATTCATAGGCTTGATTACTGCAATTCACTCCTGTTTGGTATCAGTCAGGCCACCATTGCACGATTACAACCAGAATGCAGTAGCCTGATTTTTAACCAGTACAGGCAAAAGAGAACACATTACACCAGTCTTGGCCTCCTTGCACTAGCTACCGGTTCACCTTTGAATCCAGTTTAAAATTCTCTTGTATGTCTACAAATCGCTGAACACATTTTCTGGCACATTTCCTGATTGATATATTATAAGGACCCCCCCCTCCCAAGCTCCCAAAACTAGGGTGAATTTTTTTCCCCTCATAAAATAAAATTTCATGCCATAGAGGTTTAAAGAAGTGTAAAACATTTTTGAGGATAATGTAGAAACATAAGTCATATTTATACAAATTGCATCTACACAGTGAGGACTGAACTTGGAAAAAGGGCTTTCTCCTACTCTGCTCCTGCTTCCTGGAATATCTTACAAAAAGATTTGAAGCTCTCGGCCCTGACCTCCCTAAATGGTTTTAAGAATCTTTTGGAATCCTGGCAAAAACCATTGCAGATATGTTCTTGTTTTTGATTTTGTACATCTACCTTGTGGTGTTTTGCTAGTTTTGATACTTTGCATTTCACTTTCTATTTCTCTCCTATGTTTTTTTTTTTCTTTTTCTGTTGTTTGTTGTTTAAGGAAATTCTACCATTGCTGTTCATCATTCTTTAGTTTGTAGCAGGTCACTTTTGTAAATGAGCCCTCGAGGCTCAACGAGATTTACCTGACTAAATAAAGGTTGAATGAATGAATGAATGAAAGAATAGGACAATTTAAAAACAAGACATAAAATAGGATTACTCTCTATTACCTGACTAAGACTGGAACAGTAAATCAAACCAAAACATTTTTAAACTTCCTGTTTTTCGCAAGAGGATGTCATAATTATCCACTGAATCAAGATTGTGTTCCAAGACGGTCAACTTTTAAATGCAAAGATCAGATCCTAATTTGAACGTTTAACATCAATATAAGCACTTCTAAATTAAAAAGTATTTTCATGATTTAATACCCATTAGTGATGTGCAGTGATTTTCAAATATTTAGAATCAAATTCACTTTGGAAAATTAAAACAATTAACGGGACTGTCATGGTACACCGTCACATGGTAGTGACAGGAATACTGTATTGTTTCTTAACAATAAAATTGAGGTGCTTCAGTCTCTTTGTGTAACCCTGCCTTGCAGTTTTATTTTGAAAAAGTTAAGTGGAAACTATGGTCACAGGTGAGCTTTGCTTTATTGCAAGTATACTGTACATGCATACCCACGTGATTGGTGATAACAACATAAAGACCCCTGGAAGATTAGCAGCAGCACATCTCTGTATCTGAAGCCTCCGTTTCATTTGAGGATGTTCTGCTGGAGGACTTAGGATGAGTAAACTACATTAAGCCACAAATCATAACAAATGACTATTGTCAGTGTTTTTTTATTTTTATTTTGCAAAAACAGGAAATTATCCTAAATCATAGAAGCTAAAACTAAGATTAGCTTTTATTAAGATTGCTCTGCAGCAATTGACAGGTGTACTCCAATAGTTGCCAGTTGTACTGCAGCAACTTGCAATCCGTCCAGGGTGTAGCCCGTCTCTCGCACAGTCACTGCTTGATTTGGGCGCTAGAGAACCCACGACCAGCAGTTTTACTGATAACTGAGCTACAAAAATAAGTATGAATATTTATGAAATATTGCAAGTTGGTCTTATGTTTGGAGAGGGGCCTGGACCAGGCAAACATGATGAGGAGTATAGGCTTAATTGGCTAATTCTACAGATGGAAGTTGACTGAGTGTAATGGTTGCTATTGCTAATCCTGTCCATACCACAGGTGCACACTGGCTGACTGAGCAGACAACATTCAAAAAAACTTATCGACAAAACAATCTAGTGACGGAATAGACACTCCTCATCATGGCATGCATGTTAAAAGCAAATGAACAAACTTTCAACGCACCAAATCTAACATCTAAGACTAATTTAAGAAAGAAGGAAAACTGGACAAAAAATCTTTAGAATATTGATTAAGTGCAGCAGTAACAAATGTGAGCCCCTCACCTAGATGAAAACACGATAAATCCATGCATGCTAAAACAACCAAGGACGCCACAACACATAGAATACAAACCTAAGACTAAAGCTTTGTTTTTTCTTGATACAACGCACCGAGGTCAAAGGTTATCGATGCCTTTATCGTCAAATTTATTACTGAAGACTTATGCCCTCATTTTAACACCTTTCTAACACAATAAATGTCAACCCAAACTGCAGAACACAGGTGGTGTGAGTTGACATTTGAAGGTCTGTACTTAATACCACAAGGTGGAGAGTGAATTCTTTGAGCAGCAAACCATAACTGCTGTCCTTTGCCCTTTGCAATACAATGAGGCCAAAGCAAAATCGGAGTTTAGTTATTGTGACACAAAAACTAGTAGAATGTACATTAAAAAGAAAATAAAAATGCAACATAAAAATGTGAAAATGAAGGCTAACAATTTGATTCCACTGAACCTTTGAATAGCAAATCACAAGTTTACCTTTTATTTTGAACTGGGTAAAATGAAGGTGAATCAGGCAAGCAAGACTGCGCAACTCTCCTCATCTTAAATAAGATATGAGAGCTGGTAAGAAGAGGGGGGCAGCTTGCGGGTGAAAGGTAGAACAGCCACCAGCTCAGATGATGAAAGTAGACCTGAAATAATGAGTGATTAAAAAAGAATTATACGAAATGAAGGCAGGAGCAGAAGAAAGTACATTAAAATAATCAGTCTACAAATTATTTCATTGATGACATTTTGTTTAAAGGTTCACATTGTTTTAAAAATGTCTAAATAAAGTTTGTTTTAAAAAGTTGAGTCACTATCAAACGCCAACAAACCAGCAATTCTCTAACGCCGATTAGTATACCAGATTATTATCTAATCAATTTGCTCACAAGCAAATCTAAAATATAGTTTTTTTTAATGCAGTCAGTTCACAGTGCCTCATGATTTTAAATACAACACAGTTAAAATATGGCATACATGTTTTACACATGAATATAAGGTTTAGGTTTTTTGTCATGTGCAAATCAACACAAGGTCAACAATGCAATGAAATGGTCAGGACGAGAAGAACTGTCTCTATATTCATTCAGTGGAACAAAAATTAAAATCATTTCCACTCTATATCAAAAACTGAGGATGAATAAGCATTCAACTAAATATATTAAAGAAAAATGGGAATCGGAACTTAACGTGATAATTCCAGATGAAGATTGGCCAGACATGTGGAAAATGCATCAGACATCCAATTCACGGATAAGGAGGGAATTCGCATGGAAAAATCTAATACGATATTTCATTACACCTAAAGTCAAGAATACATATAGTGACATCAATCTGGGGTGCTGGAGAAATTGTGGATCAGTGAAGCCAATCATGCACACATATTTTGGAACTGTTCTAAAATTGTTCAATTCTGGAAAAATGTACATGGAACGCTGAAGAATGTTTTGGGATATGATATTCCCTTGAGTAGCAGGGTACTATATCTGTGTCATTTTCACGGTACCAATATAAGGGGAAAGGACAGGTATCTGATTAAGATAATGTTAATAGCCTGCAAGAAAGCTATTACGAGGAACTGGGGAAAGACTGACACCCCGAGTCAAGACCAATGGACTGGCATAATAGAAGAAATCTACATTATGGAGAAACTGACTCATAGACTGAGACTTCAGCAGGCACAAATGGACAAAAAATAAACAAAATGGACAATATTTAAGGCGAAAGATAGTGACAACAAATAGAGAATAACCAACTTATACCAGATAAGTCAAAAGTTGATTAGAATAACGGCACCCAAGCAAAAGTTCTGTATACGTATAGCGATGTTCAGTGTGTAATGTTCATGTATGTAAAAAAAAAAAAGTGAAAAATTCAAATTAAAAAAAAGAACTGTCTCTATAAACTTTGTCAGTAAATCTGATTTTTTTCTTCAGTATTTTTAATTGTAAATCACTGTATACGATGTTCAAAGACAAATAACGTTTGTACAAATTAAACTGATGTTGCACTCTGTGTGCAAGTTTTGCAAATTGCAGTTTTCTAACAGCCAACACAGTTTTCAGTCTGTTAAACATGGATTACTAGTAAATTTTAATTAAAAAAAAAAGCATTTTTGCCCTAAGTTCATTGAGCTTTGATAGTTTAACAATTTAGATTAACAAAACTTGATTAGGCAGGAGTCTTTGTTCGTTTTCTCAGATTTTTCAACAGCTTGTTCAAGTTCCTGTTGCATGGAGTAAATTTCTTTTATTATTTGGTAATGTAAATTTAAAAAAATAAAACACAATAATATAGGCTACCTTAAATTTGGGGTTTCACATTCACTGACCCCAAATTTAGAACAGTGTGTTATTTGTGTAATACAAATACAGTTTTGGACTCTTTCATCCAAAATAAATTGCACAAGCTTACATGACTTTGTGTGATTTGATGTGAATGTACAGTAGTTCTGTGTGAGTCCTGAACTGAACCTGTTCAAACGATGACACCATCATGGAGCTGCTTCCCCCACCAGCCTGCTTGCTGTTTCCAAGGCAACGAACCAGGTTACTCTTATTCCATGACAAACGCATTACATGTGAGCTGCAATGTTTGTAGCTTACGTCACGCTGTGTCTTTATGTATGATCAAGTGTCTGCAGTGAGTGGGTTGTTCATGTTTAGCAAGCCAGAAGAGTTTGAATCTTGTACTTTTCCTTCAATACAGGGTAAATATGCACTTCTGCAAGTCTTTATTATTCTGATAAATATGTGCCAACAGATTTATAAAGCCTCTAGACAAAAAAAAAAACAAAAAAAAGAAACATCACATTCTGGCAACTGCAATATTCAGCACAAACGGGGTGTAATGCATTTCTGGGACTGTCCTTATCCTCCCTCTGAGTGTGACTGCAAGATGCTGATACAGAAATTCATGGTACATTTTACAAGCTGCTGTGCTGACACTGTTTCCAACTCGAAAACATATTAACCAGGTCCCACATTAGCAAGATGCCAGCCATGAGTAGATTTGTCTGCACGGAGATCTAGTAAGTTCTCCAAGGTTCCAGTGTAATGAGAACCAGGCTCTCGTGGTTTGGATAACGGCTGCCAAGATAATATCCTATCATACACTTGCCTCAAAATCTTTATGATGGATTTAACTGGAGGGAACAATCGGGGGAAATGTCTGTTTATGTGTCTGCATGTGTTTGCAGGGTTTTTTATAGCTGTTTGAGTGGTTTTACCGAGTGATTGACTGCTTTTGTTGTTATATTTGTGTGTGGAGCTTTGCAAATCTAACTCATGCTCATTTGTATAAAGAAAATGCTTAGCTAGTAAAGTTTGTTCAATACTTGAAACAATTCAATCAGGTGATAACTGTGGTAATTAATATGTTCAAGAGTATTCTCACAAGATTATAGCATACATTATACTTTGTAATTATGTGGTTTTCCTAAATAAATTATGTATATACATATATACATATATACATAT
>JBBPBX010042064.1:0-15845 GCA_038048925.1 Garcialebias charrua | reverse complement strand
ATATATATGCATTTTAAACCTTTCTACTCGTGCAATATTCTTAAAGTTTCTAAACGCTCTGAACGGACACAACATTTCATGATCTTCACTCTCTTTGCCACCTGTTGGCACTCTCGGCCATGCCCGCAGCGGAGGTCAACATGCTGCAGGACGGAGCTTCTCCCTGCACATGTGGGCTGCACACAGGTGCAGCAGGTGCTAAATAATTTAAAATAATTTATTTTTAATTTAAAAAATCCATGTCGATCTTGCAGCTCATCCATCAGCCAGCCAGTTGTGTGTCATGTCTAATCTTATTTTGAAAAACCGCGAAAGAGCAAGTCGGCAAAAGTCGAACCGCGAAATAGCGAGGGACTACTGTATATGTATGAAAATAGCACAGTTGCTATGTCTTCCCACTATAAGCAACTTTAGGCTTGTATTTTGGAAATTGTATTGAATATATTGATAGCCATGAATTGTGTTTTTAGAAAATTGGTTATGAAGTGTATTCTTCATTATTAGTTTTATTTTGTGATTAGTGGTATAGGCTTACTCCTGCAAGTCTTATATGTTCACTAAACAAAAATGCCTAGTTTCTCTGGTTGGAGCATGCACCAACAACAGGAATCCAAAGGCATGCATGACCCTCCCCATTTTGCCTCTTATTGGCTACAATGGCTAGTATTTGTTGCCTTCATTGGTTGGGTTGGTTAATTTTCCAGGCCATAATGGGAACAAAACAACAATGCTCTCACCTCCCGCAAGCCTCCTGAACTAAACTGATTTGAAGGCTCAATGGCTGAATTAACCTGTTTGTCCAGATTAAAAAAAGAAAAAGTAAAATCACAGTGTTTTCTTAAAATGAAATTTTTAGAAACCACTGCACACAAAGGCAATGTTGAATGATAAATGGACTGCACTTATATAGCACCTTTCCATCTGATCAAGACACTCAAAGCTCTTTACAACACAGTCTGTGCCCTCATTTGCCCATTCTTACAGCACTCTACTAGATCTCTACGAAGCTAATTGAACAAATCATTCTAAAGAGACTAATCAGAGCTTTATCACATTCATACACCGATGGGACATTCATCGGAGGCAATGAGGGGTTCATGTCTTGCCCAGGGAAACTTTGGCATGTGACTGCTGGTGAATTCGAACCCCCAACTCTTGCATTGGAGGATGACCGCGCTCTAACCACTCAGCCACAGCCTGAAAGGATGGTTTCTTTGTGGCATGTTTTTTAGGGTATGTTTTTGTAGACCTGGCTGCTTGTTTCACTTGTGATATTTGCTAACACTGGAAAAGAGCAGTACTTGTCCCATTTCATGAAGCCCAAGTGGAGGAGGGACTTGCTGTGTCTATTGCATTGTAGTGGCCCATGGCTGTCATTCAGGTTCCACTGAGACCAAAGTGGAAAGAGTTCAACACATCTATCACAGTCTCATTGACGAGCTCAGAGACATAGATGTAAAAATCCAGAAAATTTACAACAACTAGTGGAACACTATGTTGTTGTCTGCATGGAAAATCTTAGCCTATATGGCTGGATTACTGATTTTGAGATGTACTTTAGTGAAAAGCAAAACCCCAACAGCTTTATACTTTATTCTGTGAGTGTAATTGCAGCAGTATAAAATCTATTTTATGAGGCAAGAAATGGGCACTTGCAAGAAAAAGCAACAATGTAGTCAGCTTGTGTAAATTAACTTCAGGCCAAGACCAGATAGGTACCATTGCCCCACTTCCATCTCCTTGCACATCATATTCTGTGTCTCTTCTTATGGTTTTCTGGCTTCCTCCTCTGCAGCTCACTGAAACTCTATAATCTACCACAGACTGTTGAAAATTTCACATGAATTCTTACAACCGTCATAAAAGTACAAGATAATGTTGTGCTTTGCAGAATGTTTCTGTCTATGAACATGATCTTTTTTTCTTTAGCACTCCTATTTTAGGATTATTTCCTTAAGCAAGTCTTCCAGAAACCAGTGATACAGTTATGCTTATAATCTACTTATTTTTTTTTAAATCTTCCTAAATTCACAGGTAACTAGTTTAAGCAGGATGAGAGCATGAGCAGTAACTTGCACTGAAAAACAGACCTTGAAATCATGCAGTCAATAAGCTGCTGGACAAAATTACTTTTAAATGTTGTTAAAAGTAAATTAAAATCACTGTTGTAACATTAAGATCACAAGCACAATAAGCGTTGGTTCCTATAGCAACCTTACAAATCTCAGCGAGACAGGTGGCTATATTAGATTAAAAAAATTCTTCTCTGCAGTTTCTTTAAAAAGCTCCACACTAGATTTCCGTTCTGCGACAGCTTGCTGTCCAAGAAACTTGTCATAGTTTTAGCCAGAAAACTTGAAGCCTAGAGTTTTGTGCAGTGACATGATTCATATAAATGGAGATGGTCGACCGCGAAGAAACAGCAGAGAATTTTATATTCAATTTGGGTGGCAGATCTGTGAAGATGCAGCCCGTGGCAATGTCCTGTGGACCTCCCACACAGCTAGTTGGCTTCTGGCTGTGTGGGAGTGAGACAGACTGATTGAAATTCGTCTCAAAGCGTCACTCTGGCCTCACTGACATGCAAAGGATAGACTTCATCTGGTTACTTTATTAGGTGAAAGAACAGGCTGGGCCCACTTTCACTGAGCTGCTATGTGCTATCTCCCTGACTGACTGGTGCATCTGCCTTCATCAGTGGGAAGCAGCGTTTATTTGTGTGCTTGGTAGGAGAGTGGGTGACATGTGCATTCAGAAGCAGACGCAAAGAGATAAGAGACAGGATTGTGCTACTGGTAAGAGCAGTTTAGTATTAATGCAACCTTGGTTATTTTACAAAGTAAATTTAGCAACCGGGAATGATTTCACTTGGTTTTATGTACTGGTACTATAAATAAATAAAACATTTATTAAAAAAAAAAAAAACTCTTCTAACTGTCAGGGTGGTGATTCATGCTTACTCACAGAAAGGCTGTGGCAACAGCAGTATGGCAGGAAATATTATTTATGCTATTGTTAAATAGTCAAGTTCAGGACTAAAAAGCTAATTGTTTGAAACTAACTGCATCTTGAAACTTAATTTATCTTGTAAATAATTAGAAAGTCTAAGAAAAACATATCTCCTACTAACCGATTTAACTCCTACAGTGTCCGTAATGGCTTCAAGTTACTTCCCCCTGTTTCACAGTGACTACAGGAAAAGCAGATTTTCTATGCTATTCAATCTTCTCCATCTCACCAACTGGGATTCATTTAATTTCAATCATCCAATTTATTTTCTCTCCAGCACAGAATATAAACACCTTTTATTGGGTCTAGGGAGTTCGTGGAGGGCTCCTAATAAAAGTATGGTTTATATTAGAGCTCTGGGCGTAGAGGGGAAGCTTCGATGACTTCTTTGCAGGGTCTACTTCCTTTCCGAAAGCTTTCTGCTTCCTGTTGTGTTGCTATAGTGCTGCGTACAAAAGAGGACGAGCTACTCTTCTCCAGGAAACCATAAATAATTGATTGGCAAGTGGCTTAATCAGTCCTGAGGCTTCTTGGCAATTCCACAGCTAATTCCACAGCTGGCTATAAATAACTCATTACACTAATTATGGTATGTGAGCACACAGCCTGCAAGCACAAACAGAGTCAACCGTGACTACTGTAGGCTGAAACATGGTGTCCGTATGGCAGTGTCGAGTCATAAACCTTCATTAGCACTCTCTGCGGCTCTCCTGCTAAGATAAAGAAGCGAGTGGAAAGGTTTTCAGTTCTGCCTGGAAACTGTTCGAAGCCTAATGTCTCGTCTTCCTCGTGGTCCTGGACAAGGGAATCCTGGCAGATTATGTTTACTAAAGATAAACTGCTCTGATCCCCTTATGCTTGACAAGGACAGTGAATGTGATTTCTCATGACATGGGCCAATCAGAAATCCCCAACCACCCCTTGTTTCTTTGATGGAGCCTGTCTTCTAGACGGCCAATGGTGACAAGACAATTCTGATGATGGCAAAATAGAAAGGAAGCACTTAAGAGACCTGGGAGAGGTCTTGCTCTCCTCCGGGCAAAGCAATGATGACCCTACTGTCTCTGTCCATGTGAAAAGAATTCCAGTGTCCATCTATTTCAATCACATCCAGACGTCCTGCTAATGACAGGAAGTGATGATAATGTACAGGAAAGATTAAGACACTGCACTCTGAATGCTGCAATTTGGAAAACCATTCCAACTTTAATGCTTGTTGCTTGCTAAAGACTAAAAGAGGTATGCTGTACAAAACATGCAAACAGACGGGTTTATTGAATGGCCGAGGTAAGTAATAAATCAAATAAACAGGCAGCCTTTTACTTTGTAGTACAGTCATTTCCTGGGGGCAAAGTTGTCCTGCTTTGGAAAAGATTGTGAGTTTGAGGATCCTCTATTATAAAGCTGCTTCAAGTAATGCAGTGTTCTTTCACAGTATAATGAATTTTCCTACTCTCCACTATTCATCCCCCTCTTTCTGTCCAGTCCACTCAAACACAAAGTTACAAAATTGGTACAATTTAGGAATCTCCAGGCAGAATCGCTTGACTCTTGAAAACACATCAGGAACAATGTGTTCTATAAAGTATAAAAGGCCTCATGGGGAATAGTATGGATTTGAACTGAGCTATGAAACTGTATAGACTCTTGGAAGATAAAGGAAATATATCAGTGCTTACTGAACCAAATGACTTAAAGCTGCACTATGTAACTTTGTAGTGCAGTCTGTAACTTTTCTAACAATATATTTTTAACATATTTCTTCACTCTGTCACTATCTACTGACAGACTGGTGTTAGACAAAGTAATCTCTGAAAAAAACTATAGTCCCCTTGCTTCTCTATCAGCATTTATAAAAACACTAAAAACACAGAGTGACCCGCCGTTAACCAGCCAATAAAAACAGAGCTTGAATTTGAATTTCAGCAGAGCAAGGTGGAGCAGAGCCATATATGGCTCTGAGGGGGAGGGATCAGAATGCTTTGCCTGTTGAAAATATTTCTAAGTTCTGCGCTCTACAGAAAGTTACACATAGCACCTTTAATAAGTGGACAGTTGCTTGGTTTATTGAGATGCATGCATGTCTTTTAATCAGTCTGATCTTGCTATGAATTTTAAAACAAACTTTTCCATTCCACTATTTAAAAAAATAAACAAACAATGCAGTAGATTTGTAAATTGCGCACCGTGTACCTCTTAAGTTTTCACTTGTTTGTTGGTTTAATCAATAGTCATTTGAGATGGGTGAGAAAAATAAAGTCCTACTGAAGTTTTCACAGTGTCTGTTGTAGCTACAGAGCTGCCAGGCAGGTTTATTATAAGCATCTCTGAACCTCTTTTCTCAGCAGTCTTTTGTTTCTGGCTTTTGTTGTTCCTATCAAACATTTCAGGAAAAAAAAAAATCAGCTGTCATGATTTGTGGGTTTTGGTTGTTTATTAATATTTTTTTCTTTTAATGTTTTGGATTACCGTAAGTTTATTCCTTGTGTTTTCTCTTTTTGTGCATTTCTCTTCGTCGCTGCATGTCCTTAGCCAGCCTCACTCCTGCCCCTTTCCTAACCATTCTTATCGGTTTCCCATACAGCTGTCTCCATTTGTAATCACTGCTCCCAGTATTTGTTATACTCTTAGTTTGCTCCTTTTCATCAGTCATGTTTGTCTCCTAGCCAATTTTCTCCAATCCCCTCATGTCTTCTGCTACGTTTGTATTTTGCTGCCTTGTCTGTGTTTTTATATTTAGAGTTTTTTTCGTTTTATTGCTGCCCTGTCAACCTTTTGTTGTGTTCATAAATATAATAATAATAATAATAATAATAATAATAATAATAATAATAATGTCTATTCCTGTCATCTGCGTATGTTTCCCATACACAGACGAAATTCGTCTCTGCATTTAACCCAACCACCTACCAGGTGGTGCAGTGAGCAGCCCGAAAGCGCCCGGGGAGCTGGAGAAATAGGTGTGCACTCATAGACACCCCAAGCTGGGTAGTGGCCGGGGCGCGAACCCGCGACCTTCGGGTCCGTAGTCAAAAACCCTGCCACTAGAAATATATTTTTGTTCATAAAGTTCTCAGGTGGATCTGCTTCCTTGGATCCTAACATGGACATTAATTAGCATAGCAGGGTTTTCTTGTTGTTTTCTTGTTCCTTGCATGAACTCCTTTAAGAGTTAATAGGCACCTTGAAGGGGTTCTAATGTTACATTTTCCTCACATGTTCTTCTTTATTTTCTGTGCACTTTTACGTTACATTACTGTGTTCTCAGGGCTGTGTTATTTTGCCTCCTTTATTTATTTTATACACAACCGATCGTCATAGCCATTTCCCTCAGCGTCACATTGTAAAGTTTGCTGATGACTCTGTCATCCTGTTTCTTCTGAGCAGTGATGACCCAGACCCTGGGCCTGTGACTGGGGGCTTCACTGAATGGTCTGAGTCTTCCTTTTTAAAGCTAAATGTTTCTAAGGAGATGATCATTGATTTCAGAAAAAATACTTCAGTTGCAGCTCCCGTGGTCATTAACGGTGAAGCTGTGGAGATGGTGCAACAATATGAATACCTGGGAACTGTTCTTGATGATAAACTGACCTTTGACCTCCATGTGAACTCACTTTGTAAAATGGCTCACCAAAGGATGTATTTTTATCAGAAACTTTGTGGTTTTAATGTTGATTCAGCTTTTATGAGAATGTTTATTCATGTTTTTTTGCGTCTATCTTAACCTTTACCTTCATTTGTTGGTGTGAACCTTTGACATGTAAGAACAGGAGCAAACTCTCAGGGATTGTCAAGATGTGCAGCAAAACTGCTGGCATAGACCTACCTTGCTGACCAACAAAAGGTGAGGTCAGTGAACAAGGCCAGGCAGATTCTGGCAGATCCTGATCACCCACGCCATGATGAGTTCAGGTTGCTTCCATCTGGACGCAGGTTTCTGCAACCCAGATGTAGAACAAACAGATTGAAAAACTCATTTATCCCTGTAGGTTTCTCAATGAACACTAATTTCAATACTTTTACTTTAATGTCTTGTGTGTATATATATATGTATGTGTATATGTGTATATGTGTATGTGTGTGTACCGGTATGTGCATGTGTGTGTATATGTACACATCTACTGATGGTGAATCTAATTGCCCCTCGGGGGATAATAAAGATACTTGAACTGAACTTAAGGATTGTCCTGTCATTTTTCTGCTAAAAAAATCCTGTTCAAACAAAATTACACAATAAAGTTATAACATTATCATCTGGTGCCACTGTGATCTAGCTAGGCTCAAAGAGAGCTTCCTTAACAATGCCATAAACAGCTGAATGCTGAGTTTAAAGAAACAACAATTGCTAAGTTATGTTTAGAGAAATGGAAATGTATTGAGCTATTTGCATGAAAGCAATATCCCAGAGGCATGGGAAATATAGTAATGTATGCAACAGTCAATCCTGCCATCCTTTCATTTGCAGCTTGTTCTGGAGGGAGGGAGGCCCAGCCACCTCTTATGAGAGCCTGATAATTCAAACTACGATTCATAGCATGTTCAGGATTTGTTTTAAAGAAACTATAGACCATATAAAGGACATCACAGTCAGCCAGGTGAGTACTTGTCATATGCTGATCTAACTGTGCAATGGTACCGTCCCATTGAGACCAGAAAATCTCAAACGATGATTGTACGATTGGGCTGCATGTTTGTGATTCCATTCCTTATTGCACCGATGCATTATATTTTAATTTTACAGCTGGCCCCAGGATTCACCTATCAAACGCTTAAAATGCCGTTTGCCTCTTCTGCTATGGTGGTTTTATTACCATTCACACCTTGACACAAATGATCGAGGCACCTCACGTCTGTCCAGTTGGTAAATGTCTCACAAGTGTCAACAACCCAAATGAGTCACAGGATCAGTGACTCATCTTCCTGTGGCCCCTTTTAGTTTAATTATCCCAACAACTTTAAGCCTGAAACACCCAATCCATAAGAAGCAAAATATTTTAGATGAGAGATAAAACATTGAACAAAAAAGAACCCAACTGCTTCAGGGGTCAGTAATCACATCAACACAGAGAAACGATGCTCAACACAAAGTTGTTGTAGTAAAAACAGTTTGTTGTGCTCTAACATCTGACTTGCTTTGCAGACCGTGATTCTGTTTTCAAATTTTGTTAAATGTATTCAGGAATTGCCATAATGCAACATCCGCATTAGCATTGCCTTTATGTAATCTCATGCAAAAAAAAAAACTGAATTTGAATGTTAAAGGAGATTCAATGACCCAAAAAGAACAGGATTAAGAATTTTATCAAGGTATTTTAAAGTTTTTCTCGTTTCACATTAATGTCACACAAAACTGTTAGATGACTGAATTTAGCAAATGACAATTTTGTTGTAAATCAGTTTTATTCAATTTATTTTAAAATCATCAAATTTGCATACAATTGGACTTGAATTGAACTCAGTGTTTTGTTGCCTGAGATGACCTGTATTGCAATTTAATTTAGTATAATCCAATACAATCCTATAAATCTGCCTCCCAATCTTGGTTCTATAGCCTGGATGAGTTAGATGATTTTGTGCTTCAACAAACCCAACCTAAATTATTATTACTATCAGACTTCTGTTAAGCTTGAGGACATGCTGATAAGGTCATGCATTTTTTTAAACCAGAAGTTTTAAACCAGAAAACTGAAAACATGCAGGACATTTGACTAATTCAATTAAAATACACAACATTTTTTGTTTTCTATATATCAGCTGATGAACTGAAAACTGTAAAAGTGACTTGCTAAATCTGTAGAAAAAAACTAATATTAGGCACAACTGTTGATAAGTTAGGGGAAATGTTGTCACAAATATTACAATGTATGCTGCAGAAAGAATGCTAAATGTTATTACCAACATTTAGATGTTCATGTGTTCAGTAGATCTAGAGCAAAATATACTTTTAGCATCTACCTTCATAGAATGGTGTTTAAATCGTTGTGTTGATTTAACTTTTTAAGGTAAACTATACAGTTTTGAAAAACAAATTATAGAAGAGAAATTATTTTACATGTATTTAATTGTATTAGTAGATAATTTAAGGAGCGGCTGTACAATGTTGGAAAAAAATCACTCTCAAATTGCCAATAATATCTTGGTTAAAATGTTAGTTTACGGTCAATAAAAACAGACTTCTCAGAAATCTGTTCATGTCTAGGAGCTGTTTTGAAGACACAATGAAGAGCATAACAGTATTGGATAAGCGGTTCTGATAAGATGCTAGTCAATTAAATAAAAATATTTGAAAGAACTGAATTAAAAGAAAAATCCAAAATATTTAGCCACAGAAACAATAGTTAGACATTACCTGACCTTTATGCTGGTCACAGTTGCAGACAGAATCATTTCCAAGGGGAAGCTCAGATATATTTATGAAATAGTTCTCATTTATCTTGAGGGGTTCAGCCTTATCAGAAGCCTTTAATTAGAGTACATAATTTTAATTGGTTTGTGAAAAGAGATAAATAAAAATGTCAGTTTTATAGCAAGCCTTCCATTTTACTGTAATGGAGTTTGATATGATTAGGGAAGAAAATTTAATTAAAAAAAGTTTTTTCTATATTTGTGAAAATGTGTTCAAATGAATCCTGTTTGAATGAAAATAATTCTGACACACAACAGGCTATACTGCGCTCTATTAATAACCATGGGCTGAATGTGTGGTTTGTACAGTAAAATAATTATGCAATCACGCTCACTGACCTTATTGCACAGCATCCCCAAGGCAAAACATGTGCCCCCATTTCTTAAAATAAATAAAATTAATTAAAACCCTCAACTTGCTTAATGGGTAAAATAATTGACATACATGCTTTTTAACGCTCATCTTCCAAGTTTTTTAGACCTTTCAGATTGCTTCTTTTTTTTCTTCCCATGCCATCTGATGTTTATCAAAAAACACAAAAAAGGTTGAGGTTAAAGAAACTAAAGCAAACAGCAAAGGACATGGACATGAATAGAATTATTTCTTTTTCTAAGGTTACTACCCAAAATGGTCATAAGGCTAGAAATAGTAATTTTCCTGCATTGTAGAGATTGTGCCATCAGTGGGTTGGGTAGAGGTGCATACTTCTCCTCCAAGGGAGTGCTATTTTAGCCCTTGGTAAATTGCTGCCAGAGAGTGGGGTACAAATTGTGGCTCTCAACATGGGGCTGACCACGGCTCCATCTGGCATTGCTGTGTCCTTTCCAAGGTGCATGGCTGCACAGAAAAGAACAGCTCAGAGTAGGTAGGAGATGGTGGGTGTATGTTTTTCAATAACTGTGCACATACTGTATGTGGTTATGAAGATGATATTGTATGCATAGGGGCAAGTTTAAGACTTTGTGCTTGTAAACCAGAAAATGTAGCTGAGAAACAAGCTTTGTCACCTTGTGAAATACTTTTTTTTTAAGTCAGGTTTGTGCAAAGTGCATGCGTAGGAACAAAATACATGGGAAAAACTGCAAAAAGAATAGGAATATGGAAGTGTTCCTGCAAATGTTTGTTTACAGATAAAAGCAGAAGTCTGCAAGCTATTTTCCCTTTTTTGTGGGCGAATCTGAATTTATAGTCGGTTTGCACCTCAAACTGACCTGATTGACAGTTCAGGAAAAAAAAAAATTCTCCTGAAGCTATGGCTATACAGATTTGACCGTGAATTGCAGGTTTCCATACCAAATAAACTAAATGACATAATCTTTCAAGTGTTCTCTGGTTTTTTAAACTAATCTGATGCAAAAAAAATTGCTGCATAATCTGTTTATATTCGTATTAACCCCATGAAGACTTTTTTTACGCACTAGTTGCAGAACTAATTTTAAACGATTTTATTTAGCAGTAAATTTCATATAATTATGTGATGACTGTTTTATGCATTTCTGATTATTCTCCAATGTGTGAACATGTTCTTTTCAGTTTTTTTTTTTAGCAGACAGCAGTTTGTGTCAGTCGTCTCACAAAAAGTGTCACAAACGACAGAGCAAAAACTTCAAGCTTTACACAATTGAAATGATGAGTGAAAACAAAGCAACTTACTTTTTGCCCCGGTATTTTAAAAAACCTAATTTCAAACCCTGCTACGATTGGATTTACATGCACTGAATATTTGGCTCCAAAATGAGCAGATAAATATGCATCTAAAGGAAAACTATGCACACAGACCGCATATCCACACATGGGTCAACCCTCTCGACCTCTCTCTATAGCAGGGGTCACCAACCTTTTTGAAACTGAGAGCTACTACGTGGGTACGGAGTCATACAAAGGGCACTAGTTTGATAAACTCTTCGGAAAAAACAAAGCGTAAATTGAAAAAAAAAGTATAATAAACATATTTTTAAGAACATATTTTTAAGATAGACATTTTAAAATATATATAAATACAAAAAAAGAATAACAACTGAATAAAATGAAATTTTAAATGCAGCTTAGTAGTGAGTTGTGCTATTTTTAGAACAGGTCCGAGGGCACCTCAAATGGTCCTTGGGGGCACCCGGGTGCCCGCGGGCACCACGTTGGTGGCCCCTGCTCTATAGTAACAGTTGTTTTCCTTCAGGGCTTCTGACATTCTGTGTGGGAATTTGCGTGTGCATGTCTGCATGTATGACGTAACATAAGCCCTCACTATGCCCAGATTCAGCACAGCTGGGCTTCTCAGTATTTCAGATTACTATACGTCACTACCGTACTTGCTCTCAGCCTGCCACCCCTCCTCCCTGTTTTCTGCCCAGCACCCTCCCTGGTACACTCGCGTCTACTTTAAACGCATGCATGCTGACACAACTCCAATGATGTCACTGATTTTGCTTCTGTTTGCCTCTCTTTCTCCATCTGCCTTCCTGATCTCAGTTTCACTATCACGCATACAAATTTGGATGTTTTGATTCCTGTCAATTAGGCTTTGCATATTTATTCAGCCTCCCCACATCTTGCTTATGTTGTCTTCTTTCTTACTCACCCACACCGCCTCCATCAATGCTTGCCCATATGCAGCAAACCACTGGCCAGATGTGAGCTATTAA
Organism: Garcialebias charrua; assembly: GCA_038048925.1. Classification (NCBI taxonomy): domain Eukaryota; kingdom Metazoa; phylum Chordata; class Actinopteri; order Cyprinodontiformes; family Rivulidae; genus Garcialebias; species Garcialebias charrua. Next base: position 3,791 of record JBBPBX010042064.1, on the reverse strand, counting down.
AAACATACTGGTGAGGAAAACTACCTTAAAAAACAACCAAATGTTTTTTTTAAAGGAAAGACAACAAAAAGCTTTTCTTGATTCAGCTACCCTTCACAACACATTAGCTCCTAGGAATGTTCCAAAAATAAAAAAGGAATAAATTGCTTATTTTTCCATCAACACTGGAGGTTTTATTTATATTTTTACCATAAAGTATAATAGTATTAAAAGGAAAAGGAAAGACGGCTTAAGTGTCATAAGTTTAATTATAGAGATTTGTTTCTGTAGATTTTGAAGAAATTTCATATTTTGTGTAAAATATGTCATGAAATACATTTGGCCAAGCCTTTTCATGCTCAGTTTGAGCCAAGATGGTGTAGTGGCAGGGCTTTTGACTTGGAACCCGAAGGACGCGGGTTTGCGTCCCGGCCACTACACACCTTGGGGTGTCTATGAGTGCACATCTAATTCTCCAGCTCCCCGGGTGCTTTCTATGGCTGCTCACTGCACCACCTGGTAGGTGGTTGGGTTAAATGCAGAGACGAATTTCGTCTGTGTATGGGAAACATACACAGATGACAGGAAAATACATTATTATTATTATTATTCTTACACAAGAATTACTCCTTAACATTGGCTTATTTTTAGCATTAGTGTTTCAACTCTAATGCTGCATATCAACACCAGTTGGTTGTGGCGGCAGGTGGGAATCTGACAATCTGAAGCTATGAAGCTCTCTCAGTTAGTTCCTTCATTAAAATCACTGCATCCATATACTGTACAGTATCCTCTTTGGCCTTCCTTTTTCCTGGCAGCTGCATTTAATATCCTTCTACCAATATACTGTACCCACTGTCCCTTCTCTGGATATTGTCCAAACCTTCTCAGTCTGGGCTCTCTAACTTTATCTCCCAGTTATTCATCTAGTGCTCTTCCTCTGATGATCTCATTCCTGATCTTATCCATTCTCGTCACTCCTGAGAACCTCAGCATCTTCATTTCTGCCACTTCCAGTTCTTTCTCCTGTCTTTTTGTCAATGCCACTGTCTCCAGACCATACAACATAGCTGGTCTCACCACTGTCTTGTAAACTTTTCATTTGACCTTTGCAGACACCTTCTTTATCGCAAATCACTCCTGAAACTTTTCTCAATCTGCTCCATCCTGCTTGGACGCTCTTTTTCACCTCTATGTCTTTTATTGTAAATACCTCTGTCTTTGAAGTATATGTGAGCTTGGCTTCCATATTGTACGAATTTTATAGATTATATTCCCATATACAAAAGCAATTGAAATCCAAATCTGTTGAAATTTACCGTAAACTATGATATTTAAAATCAAAACATGCAGTATATGCGTTCATTCTCACCAGATTTTATTGACGCTGATGTCAACACATTCAATAGAGCAGTGGTTCCCAAGTTAAATCAGATTACGTTTATTTCCATAGCACCAAGTTACAACATAAGTCATCTCAGGACAGTGTACAAAAGCATTCACATACATTATAAAAGTCAATTAGTAAAAGTTATCTATCTAAAGAAGCCAGCAGATTGTGTTGAATCTTCACTCCGTCACAGTCTCCCATCCTAAGCAAACTATAAGACAACAGTGGAAAGAAAAACTCCCTTTTAGCAAGATGAAACCTTTGTCAACCAGCCAGTCTGAGGTCCCAGTTGCTCAGGCTCTGCTGGAGGACCACTAATGGCAGCGCTTCTCAGCAGCTCCGTGCTACCTAAGGGGACCTGGATGATTTTTCCACAAGTGTGGAGCAGAGCTTCCAGTTCAGACAGCCTCTCCTCCAAAGCTATCATGAGATGAGACTTGAGGTTGGGAACCCAATGTGGGTCATGAAACATCAAGTGGGAGACCTTAGGTAATCGCTAGACAATAATTTACATATAACATGATTGCCTATATTTTCACCTTATTTGTGACATAGAACAATAGTCATTAATTTTTAAAGGGAAAAAAAGGTATTTTGGATGTTGAGATTGTTTGTATTGTTTAACAGAGGTGTTCCTGTATATTTCAACCTCCAAAAGATGGGGCTGAGCCAATACTATTTTATGGGTCAGAAGCTAAAATGTTTTAAGTTTGTATCAGAGAGCATCTTATAGACAGAAGTTATTGTCTTCTGGATTAGGCCATTTTTTGACTGAGTCCTAAATAATCTATCGGGTCACCTCATTGGCTCTTTGCTTGAGATGCAGTTAAAAGCTATGAAAACTGGTGGGGAAAACAGAATAGGATGTGCAGGGATGTGGAAAAAGTAGAGCAAAACAAGGCTAATTAGCAAAATGAGAACATTGAGTGAGCGAGGATGTGTTAGGAACAGTCGAGAAGTGACAGAAACACACACAATCAAACATGTAGATGTGTTGGTTTAGCCATGTGCTATGCCAGGGAATGGGATGACAGTGGACTACAGAAGGTTGAATAGAGGCATTTGGCTGGTTTGGTCCTGCTGCATGTGCATGTGTGTGTTAGGGCATATGTGACAGAAACAGAGGACATCCGTCTGGATATTGCACTCAAACCTACTGCAAGGCAGGCATACAAACACACATTCACACACAGATAAGTCCTGGGCCATCAGACGATTAGACTCTTCCGCTTTCACAAACGCACACAGAGCACACATTACTGTGTTACCATAGCTCCAATAGTTTCTCATACTTTCAAGGCATCATGATGAGACTCACATGGACCCAATGATCTCATGTAAACATACAGTACTGGTACAGTACAGCAATAGTTGTGGCAAACTTTCTAATAAGACAGAAGAAAATTGGCCAATATTATCTGAAGAAAGAGAACTACTGTATTCTACTGACAACTTGCTGTTTTATAAAGTCAGTCAACATCACACTCTGGCTACTTTTAACGATAAATTTCAGAACTGTTTTGTAATGCAAAGGGTATAATACAGCAAAAGAGAGGAAGGGTATACTGTAGGTAGGGGTTCAATGATACTACTGCCTTGTAGTTGTGTTAATCATCACATCTAGTTGACAATTTGATTCATTTACTTTTGTATTTCAATGTTTGATAGTATGTTTTACCACAACATAGTTGTCTGCTTTTCTATTTTTCTCCTTTTATTAATTTTACACATTTATTTGTCCTTACACCTCATTTCAAAATCTTTGTTTGCACATCACTGTACGATACCAAATGCTTAGCGATGGAACAACATACTGTATACAGAGAAGGCTCAGTGCACCATAGCCCTATGCCTTACAACAGTAAAGGAAAAACTTTTAATTATTTATTATGTTTAAAGTGGTCCGTTCATTGACTTTCCGTTGCTGCACGTATGAGGTGTATTGAAACGAGAAGTATCAATGTCGTAGTGTTGACTGTACATTGTATTTGAGCTCAGAGGTCTCACTTATATGAAGTAATGTGCAATCGGGTTGTCACAAGCTAGTATTAGTACCACAAGATGATAAGAGAATTGTTTTTGAAAGAAAAATGTTGGAAAGTGCATTCCTATATATTTTCTTTCAAATTTTGCTTTATTCTAACAGTGCAACCTCTTGTTTCTTTAAGCTACGGTAGCTTTGTGTTCAGTAGTGTGGTTTTATAATCTTGAGGCTGCAGGATCAAGCCCAGGTTGTGACAGGAAGAGTGTTGGGTGCAAAACAATTGCTATAGCTTTCATGCAAATTTGCTGGCTGTGGTGGACTCTGCAGAAGGAAGTGGCTGAAACAAAACACAACGGCCTCTTGTTACTTTTCTACATTTTACTGGCCAAAGGCATGGTCTTTCACATGGATCACAAGTGTGTGAACAACACATGAATT
>JBBPBX010042063.1:4536-23327 GCA_038048925.1 Garcialebias charrua | reverse complement strand
TATATATATATATTTCTTTTTTTCATTCAACCTTTATTTAGGCATATATATAAATAAACTACTACTTACATCTTGCACTACTATTCCTACTTTGCGGTTTTTCACTTTTCGCGGGTGGACTGAGAACGGAAACCCCTGCAATAAATGAGGGACTACTGTAACTCATAGTAGATCAGAAAATAAGCACCCTAATTAACATCCTATACTGTATGTGCCATACAGTAGATCCAACTTTACTTTATTGAAAGATCTTCCTTTGTTTCAGCCCCGTGTGGGGGTGACACTTTCTTTTGTCACAGCAACATGTGCATCAACCACACTCTTGTCTGCAATGGGATCCAGAACTGTGTCTACCCATGGGATGAGAATCGCTGCAAAGGTACACAGACAGCCAGTTGAAAAACAAGCCACATGCTGTGTTGGCAATGTATGACTATTTTTTTCTTCTTTTTCCTTCTTCTTTTCTTGCCTAATTATCATCTTCTTTTACTAGAGAAGAGAAAACCCAGCATCCTGGATACACTGGACAACACTAACCTGACAATCATTGGAATAACTTGTGGTCTGGTTGTCATTCTGCTCATTATATCTGTCATCATCCAGATCAAACAGCCTCGCAAAAAATATGTCATTCGCAGGTGAGACATTTCCAGTTCACTCAGATTATTGTCATGTTGCAAAAATTGACCATATGATGCTTTGGTTAACATTCATACATTAATCTATTGGTGTAAAAACTGTCATTATTTTTTATGCTTTTGTTTGCTTAACAGACTAGCATTTTATTCAACAGAAAAGGACAACAAATAAACTTTGACTGTGTAAAAAAATCAGGTTCACAGTAAACTGGAAGTGCAGGAGATCGTCTAAACTTTATGTTTATGTTTATTAAATTTGTTCATTTTTTTTACAAAAGAAACAATACAAGACAATCTCATAAATGATATTGTACAAAATATAAAAAAATGAAAGGTAGCAGAAAGAAGAATAAATCTTATTATATCTGCCCCTTACTTCCAACAATCAGATTAAACAACAATAATCAACCATGTAAACAATAATAATCTTCAACCAACTTTTTTCCAACAATCAGATTAAACAATAATAATCTTCAACCAACAGTACAAAATGACTAACTCTTTTCTAATTTTCTAACTAATACAATACACATTACGCTATTTCATATATATTTTTTTAACACATTTGTTTTGATCATTTTCTTAAATGTAAACATTGACTTGGCATTTTTAACTACATTCTCCAAGCCATTCCATAATCTAATTCCCTGGATTGAGGTAGAACGTCCCTTCAAACTAGTTCTGAATTGTGGTTTTACAAACATCTCTGTCCCCTTAAGATTATAACAACTTTGTCTTTTAACAAAATGCATTTGGATATTTAAAGGTAATGCATTATTTTGAGCCCTATACATAACTGATAAAATATTATAGTCTACCAAATCATGGAACTTCAATAACTTTAGTTGATAAAATAATGTACTTGATGGATGACGGTAATGTTTTCTAGTGATAATTCTTACAGCTCTTTTCTGTAATACAAAAATAGGCTTTGTGATTGTTTTACACGCATTCCCCCAAACATCAATACAATAGATTAAGTGTGGAACAATGATTGTGTTATACAACAAATACAGAGCTTTATCATTCAATAGGTCTCTGACTTTGTACAGTACTGCAATCGATTTAGCTATTTTTATTCTTACAGAATTTATGTGTTGTTTCCATGTCAGTTTGTCATCAATGATAACACCCAAAAACTTCACCTCACTCACTCTACAAATCTCAACATCCTCAATTTTGAGTGGAACATCAACAGTTTTCTTTTTATTACCGAATATCATGTAATTAGTTTTTTCTAGATTTAATGATAATTTATTTATTTTAAACCAAGTTTGTATCTTGACAAATTCTGTCTTTATCAATTTCAACATTTGTTCTATATCTTCACCTAAACAGAAAAAAGTGGTATCATCAGCAAAAAGTACACATTTAAGGAGTCCTGACACATTTACCAAGTCATTCACATATAAAATAAAAAGCTTTGGTCCAAGTACAGAGCCTTGGGGAACTCCACATGTGATATTACAGAGGTCAGATCTTACATCATTTATTTGTACAAATTGTTTCCTATCTTTTAAGTAGCTAGATACCCACTGTAATGCTGGTCCTCTAATACCATATTTGTTCAGTTTTTCAAGGAGAATGGTGTGATCAATAGTATCGAATGCTTTTTTTAAATCAACAAAAATACTGATACAATATTGTTTTTGATCAACAGCAGTAGTTATTTGTTCCATTAATTCCATGAGAGCCATTGATGTAGAGTTTTTTGATTGTTTTTTGTCAAAAAAAAAGTCAAAAAACTTTGTTTTTTGACTTTATGTGAATATCATAGTAGTCACTTGCCAATATTTTTTTTGTTAATGCACAGTTTGCCTTTTTTGTGCCCCTACTGGAAGTACTGTATTGGGGAAAAATTTTACTCTTGTAAAAGACAAAGCTTTAGAGAAGTTTCAATACAGCAACTTACGATGGAGTATTAGGGCCACGTTAAGAAAATAAAAATTGCATTACAAGAAAAAAGTTATAAAATTATGAGAATAAAGTTGTAAAATTACAAGAATAAAGTCATACAAGGATAAAGTCAAAATATTATTAGAATAAAGTCATAATACATGTATTGCAATAATAAAGTCATAATATTACAACAATAAAGTCATAATATTACGACGATAGAGTAATAATTTACGAGAATAAACTCGTAAAACGTCCTGGGTCGGCTCGCACCTGATGTGGACAACCTCCAATGAGAATCACTGTGTTTATGAAATAGTCTGCAATCACTTTTGGGTCACTGTTTGTGAAATATGCCTCCATCCACATCATGTGACGACTAAACCCGTCAATGCAGCCATTAACTGCAATGCCATATGGCTTAAGTTTATCATAAGAATCCTTATGCCACAGTGTGCTGGGCCCCATGATATTGTACTGCCGACATCAACATTCATCAACATTCACATTTACCTCAGTTGACTGCTTTTTCATGTAGGAGTTCTTATAATATTACCACTTTATTCTCATAATATTATGATTTTATTCTTGTGTTGTTTAGAATAGAATAGAATAGAATAGAATATATCTTTATTGGTGTAGTGAGATAGACCCCTCATCTCTGACTTGGGTTTACACCTTTTCACATCTCTCTGAAACTCTGAATGATACACTTCTCCTGAGGCCCTCAAGGAGACAAGTGGACACTATTTTATTACATTATTTTGAATCAAAACACAATAAGTCATAAGAGACTCTCTTATTCCTCTATTTTTGTGTTAATGAATAACCTTGTGTTACTTGTATAAGCATATTTGATAGTCAAAGACTGTTTAATTCAAACTGTTTAATTCAAGTTGGAAATCCAATGTTATTTCAAAATGATGGTCACTTCTTCATGAATCAAATGGTGAAAGTGAATTAATATGTCAGACTGAACTCCTCAGTTTTGTTAGAAGTTAGAACACAGTTTTAATCAGTTGTTTTATGAAGCTGGCTCCAGCCTTATCTGTTTCTCTCTCTTCATTCTAAACAACTTCTTCTCTGTTCTAAAAAACTGATCTTCTCCTATTCGAGTGACCTTCATCCACTGGTTTGTTTGGACCAATGGGGAAAGAACAAGTCACTGATCACAGATCCTTGCTTAAAGTTCTAAGCTGTTGCTGGAACTGACGGAGTCTGCTGGAGTAAGCCTCAAACCATGGTCTTCTCCAAAGAACTGATGATCGTCTGGTCAACACGCTAATGACCACGTCATTCAGTTAAAGACTTATAACATGCCAAGTTATAAGTCATCTTCAACAGCTGAAAAAGCTCTCTTTTAGTGAGATTCCTTCAAAGGAAGCTCTTATCTTGAAAAGCCAAACCAGGAACTGCCGTTACTTTCGGTTCGAGTCAAGGCAGACGTCTGGAGACGCTGAGAATGGTAAACGAACTGGCCAGTTGGACCAACTGGGGACTGACCATCTTCACGAGGTAACAAGTCGTCATATGCTTTACCAAGGGTACCAACGTGTAGCCGAGATCGGCCGGAGAGCTGCCATGTTTCTGGTTAAAATACATCAAGATAATACCTCTCCTCATCCTCCATTTTCTTCCTCCTCCATTTTCTCTACTCTGAAACTTTCTTACTTTAAGTAACTAAACTTTAAGTTATTGTGCCAGCAGAGATATAAGTTATTAAAACCCATAACTTTATTCTGTTGTTCCTATGAAATTACGGACGCGTATTTCATCTGTGCTGAAGTTAATTATAGGAAAAATGATCAACCAATCATGTACAAATGTGATGTAATTTACAATTATGTTAAATAAATGGTCCAGTCCTGCTGTGCCAACATAAGTTTAACGTTTCCTGTGAATTACATCTGGTCAAGGTATAGAATTATTGGTATTAAGCTGAAAAAGAGAGAACTCGTGAATATTGATGATAAGTTTGTGTCAGATAAAATCTACTCAAATCTTTCATCTGGAATATTGTACAGTCAGCAAAACTGACCGCTGCAAATCCCTACATTGGCATATTTGCACCAAGGTACAAAGTTTTGCAATTGGCGCGCGCACCATCCGAAGAGGGACATACGCACGGAAGCCGCAGCAGTATAAAACCGCGCCACCAACAATCAGATATGAAAAAGGAACATACAGTTGGGTAATCATTGGTATTCAAAAAAGAATCTATCACAATTTGTCTTAGGACACTCCATGATAAAGTCTAAAAAACTCTACCAGCTTTAGCACGAATAAGACAAGACATGTTGCATTTCATGGCAAGCAGGGAGATTGTCCGTGAAAATCATTTCAGATAAGCACAGTCTGTAGATGGCATTCAGCTCGGCTCCATCTGAAAGCACACGGAGACCTCTGGGGGGGGGGGGGCAGCGAGTTCTCAACAGCTTTCACTCCAGGAGAAGATTGCAGACAGCCTTCTTTTTTCAAGGTTGCTCACAGTCCAGATTAGATTAGTCGCTTTATTTATTTTCAGGCCAGGCTACAGTGTACTTTTGACTGCAGCCTTGAAGTCCAGGTGCTGTTCAGGTCCAAATCCGAATCATGTGAGGTTCCGAGCTACAAATCCCCATCTGTGCCCTGATGGGTCGGCTGTAAACGAGTCCCAAAGCGCACCGCAGGTCCGCGGCTGTCCGCCGCTGCTCCCACCGTGCGGTTCAGCTCGTACAACAGCTGGCTCGTTGAGGTCATAGCCCGGATCAGAGAATCTTGTTGAGCAGGAAGTCTCGCCAGCGCGTTGATCGCCGCGGCAGCCTCCCTCAGCTTCCAGTAGCAGAAACATCCGCCGATCCCAAAAAGCAGAGCAACTGCCACCAATATTCCAATAATCCACAAATCTTCAACGTCTTCGACAGAGAGAACGGTCAGACACATTGGCTTCCACTCGCTCCACGAGTCCATAGTGTATCCCACCGCATGCGTGTCGAAGGGGCAAGCCGCTTCTCCTGGTCCGGTGCGCTTCGTTGAAATTTTTTTATCAATAGAGGAAACAGCCCACGTAAATAAATCCATTTCAAATTGGTTCGAGTGAGCGCTGAAGAGTTAAAGACGAGACAAAATGCAAAAGCAGGGAGGAGGAAAACTTAGGGGGGAGAGGAGCAAAAAGGGAGATGCGACCTGCTTCGCCGAGTGACGGAAGTAGAAGCTTTATTCTCATTATATTACGACTTTATTCTCGTAATATTATGACTTTCTTCTTGTGTTGTTTCTTTTTTATTCTCAAAATATTATGACTTCATTCTTGTGTTGTTTCTACTTTATTCCCATAATATTACAACTTTATTCTTGTGTTGTTTCTACTTTATTCTCATAGTACAACTTTATTCTCGTAATATTACGACTATTCTCGTAATATTATGACTTTATTTTTGTATTGTTTCTACTTTATTCTTGTAAATTACAACTTTATTCTCATAATATTATGACTTTATTTTTGTATTGTTTATACTTTATTCCCATAATATTACGACTTTATTCTCATAATAGTATGACTTTATTCTTGTGTTTTTTCTTCTTTATTCTCATAACATTACAACTTTATTCTCGTAATATTATGACTTTATTCATGTATTGTTTCTACTTTATTTTCATATGCTGGTGAAGATTCTCAGTTATCCAGGACATGATAAATAAAATAAAAAAAGTGTTCAATACAGTTGTTTCTGTATTGAACACTTTTTAAAATTATATTTATTTTCATAATATTATGACGTTATTCTCGTAATATTACAACTATTCTCGTAATATTATGACTTTATTTTTGTATTGTTTATACTTTATTCTCGTAATATTACAACTTTATTTGCATAATATTATGACTTTATTCTTGTGTTGTTTCTACTTTATTCTCATAATATTATGACTTTATTCTTGTGTTGTTTCTACTTTATTCTCATAATATTATGACTTTATTCTCGTAATATTATGACTTTATTCTTGTGTTGTTTCTACTTTATTCTAGTGATACAGTATTATGATTTTCGTAATATTATGACTTTATTCTTGTATTGTTTCTACTTTATTCTCATAATATTACAACTTTATTCTCATAATATTACAACTTTATTCTTGAAATATTATGACTCTTGTCATACGAGTTTATTCTTGTAAATACTATGCGTTATTCACATTTGTAATATAAATTTGTCTTAGCATGTTCCTAATACTGTACTCCGTTGTAGGAACTAACATAAACACCTGCATTGGGCAGCACGGTGGCACAACTGGTAGAGCTGCTGCCTCTCAGCGAGAAGGTTGCCGGTTCAAATCCCGGTCCGGGGCCTTTCTGGGTGGAGTTTGCATGTTCTCCCCGTGCATGCGTGGGTTTCCTCCGGGTACTCCGGTTTCCTCCCACAGACCAAAAAACATGCTTGTTAGGCTGATTGGTGACTCTAAATTGACCCTAGGTGTGAGTGTGAGAGTGGATGGTTGTTTGGTGTGAGTGAGACAGGTCCCTCTTGTAAATGAGTCCCCGTGACTCAACGAGGCTAGCCTGTATAAATAAAGGTTGAATGAATAAATAGGATGCATGACACATAAAACTTATGAAAACACATAAACATATCTGAGTTTATTAGAATTGTAACTAACAATCGTTTAATTTCACTCAGCCTATTTTTCTCAACGATTGGACTTTCTTTCTCTTGTTGCATTTGCAGAGATGAGTTTGACTCCACGCTGCTCCACCCTGGTTTTGATCCTCCACACTACGAGCTCTGTACCCTGCGCCGCGCTCCTTCTGGCGACCTGACTGACGCCGCCCTGGCAGAGGACTTTGACAAGTTCCACAAACTCAGACGTTCTGAAAGCAAATGTATCCGCGACCACCACTGTGGCTCCCAGCAGGGAAGCATCCATGGCAGCCGCAGCAACCTAAGCTTAAGGGACGCCACCATTGCACCTGACGGCGGAACCATAGCTCCACCTCTGTCGCCGATAATGGTGAAGCAGATGTCGCCCCATCTGTCTCAGCACAACACACCGGCAGGTCGACGGAGCATCCTGGTGATGAAGCACAGCTACTCACAGGATGGGGCAGAGGGGTACAGGGCCGAGGATGAGGAGGATGATCTGATGGACGTTGGCTCCACCACCAGCCATCGCCACATGCACCACCATCAGATCCACCATGGCATGCACGGGTTGGACCATACTGTTCATCGTACATTGTCTAATGATTTATGATTTACTGCATGTCAACACAGAAACCAAAAAGTTAATCAGAACTGAACTGCATTAAAAATGTATGGGGAGACTTAGCAAGAAGTAAAATTTAGCTCTCAGTTTTTTTTCTTAAGATTTAAAAGTGTGGGCTTTGTTGTGTTCTGATTGGTTAATACAGCTGCTGTTTGAGGTTGTCCAAGATTTCAGTTTAAAATTCAATTATATTCTGTAAACTGCAGCTTGTGAAACAAACAAATAAACAAACAGTGGTGGTTTCGATATTCGAAAACTCTCCTATGCTGAAAGTTTCAATTTATTACTATGACTATGCAACTTCAATAGAAGGGAAAAATGAATGTTAAATGTAGAAAATGAATGTTAGTATGACAAGGGCAATCTATTGATTAAATAAATATAATCTGTTGTACTGGATCAATTCCTGAAGCTTTCTTTTCCCCTTCTTTTTTTCGTGTTAGTTCAGTTCTTGAAGAATAACTGAATGCTTCATGTAAAAGTATGTTGCATTTATGAAAATTGTGTGAATGAAAGACTATAATGGCCGCAATGTTTTCAATATGAATGAACATTATTCCATCTCCAAAGAGAAAAAAGTGTGTTAGAAAATGTAAAATATCACTTTTTTTGGCTTAACTTATGTCAGTGTATCTGATTTATGTTTATCTTGAATTTTCTACGTGTGTATAATTTTCCTTTTGAAAAATCAATGTTGGTCAAAATATATATGTTGTTTAGAAGCTATTAAAAAAGCAACAAAACAGATGTTTTCTCTTACAGTAATAATGTGAAAAAGCCTAGATAAGAGCATAGCAATTGCACCAAAATGTGGATCATGTAACTAAAACAGACGCAAGAAGTGAAGAAAGTTCATGCTCAATAATCCAGGTACCAAATCCAACAATTCTCACTTGGGTCATCTGGACAGTTTCTTTTTTATAGAAACATTTCACCCTCCATCCGGAGGATGGAGATGGAGACACAAGAAGTGTTTCGGTAAAAAAAAGCCTAAATATATATTACCAAAACTTTTTTTAATCAGTTTTTGTTTATGTTAAGAAAATTTGTTAACTTGTATACAGGTCCTTCTCAAAAAATTAGCATTTTGTGATAACGGTCATTATTTTCCATTATGTAATCATGATAAAAATGAAACTTTCATATTGATTCATTGCACACCAACTGAAATATTTCAGGTCTTTTATTGTTTTAATACTGATGATTTTGGCATACAGCTCATGAAAACTCAAAATTCATGTCTCAAAAATTTTGCATATTTCATCCGACCAATAAAAGAAAAGTGTTTTTAATACAAAAAAGTCAACCTTCAAATAATTATGTTCAGTTATGCACTCAATACTTGGTCGGGAATCCTTTTGCAGAAATGACTGCTTCAATGCGGCGTGGCATGGAGGCAAGCCTGTGCTACTGCTGAGGTGTTATGGAGGCCCAGGATGCTTTGATAGCAGCCTTAAAGGTCCACTGACATGATTTTTTTACTATTCATCAACTTGCTCAAAATATATATATTTTATCATTTAAATATGTTCGTTTTTGCAAACAAAATGATAAATTACTTTAATTTTGCTTTAAAAGGGATTTTGAACTTCAAGCCACGTTTAATCATGGGAAATCCGATTACACGCGAATGCACCATCTGTGACGTAGTGAGAGGCAGAGGGCTCTGGGGCCTCATGTATCAACCGTGCGTGCGCACAAAAACCTTGCGTACGGCACCATCCACGCAAAACCCCGTATGTATCAAAACTGAACTGAACGTGAATATGTGCGCATCCAAGTACATTTCCACGCCAGCTCCCCTGTTGGCGTACGCACGTTTCTGTGGTTCTTGTTCCTTTGGCGACACTTACAGGTGATTCAGAGAAACTGAAGCCCCACAGTCTGTGGTTGACTTTAAGAGCGGCTTGAAGACCTTTCTATTCAACCGAGCTTACACTACCTCCTCATGATTCTACTTTTGATCTTAGCTGATACTGTTGTTGATTTTAATTGTTTTATTATTTGTTTTATTGACATTCAATTATGTTGCACCTTGTAGCACTTTGAGATTTACATTAATGAAAAGTGCGTTATAAATTGAATTCATTATTATTATTATTATTATTATTATTATTATTATTATTATTATTATTATTATTATTATTATTATTAACTGTTCATGATGTGAAAATGATTAATATTCCCACCAAACACACATGATAACAATTATTACATCCACATGGACGCAAATAAAGGACGCGCAAAGTTGTGCAACAAATACATTTAACAGGAACGGATTCAGCCTTACTGGAGGATATAATAAATATTGTAACACGCAGAGCATTTATTTATAAACAGATATAATTTTCTGATCTATGATATGGCTTATCAGCCGTTTCCAGAAATAATCATTTTTCAGTTTGGCACTGCTGCGCTCTGGAGCAACAGGAGCCGTGCATCACGTGTGCACCTGCAGAAGCAGCGATCAAACTGTTCCACAGGAGCTTTCCTGAGGGAGCTGCAGGCCGATCAGGGCTGTCCAGTCCACACAAAGCCTGATCATATTTAATGGAATGTCTCATCCATATGATTCCAAAGGCTGAGTGGTCGCGCTTTGGAGCGCGCGCGCACCCACGCCGGTGTTACACGGCAGTGGAGGTGTTTAATAATCTGCGTTTATTGTAGATTTCTCCAAAATGACACGTGAAAGTACACCATATATAACTTGTAGGAGAGTAAAGGCTTCACAGACAAACAGATTGCGCACAATGTGGCGCGCGCAGCGTTTGGAGACTCCAACATCACTTCATGTCATGAAAACTCTCCACTGAGACGCAGAGACCCGTTTCTTCATATCATCTATTAAATAAACAAAGATCTATGTTCTACCAAACATCTAAGTTCCTCTGTGTTTACAGTAATTATGGTAATAAACCCGTGCGCAAAGTTAATATTATCACTCAGAATGAATGGATGAGCTGGCGCACCAAAGCAGGGTGCGCGCACACACAAATACCGACACACAATCACTCGTTCTTTGCGTGATGAACACATTTTATTACTATTCTTACTTAGGATTTTTCCTCACTCATATTATATTAAATTCATTATTTTCCTGAATCTAGAAATGATTTCTGATCGCGCAGGGATCAAACAAACATGTCCTTCACACATGCAGGAAGTAATTTGCATCTGTTTAACATATGTAAATGAAGGCGTGTCAGGGGAGGTGTCTCACGTGCGCTCAGTTCCACGTTGGTTGTGATGTACAAAAGGAATGTGCGTGGATTCCGGTGTACGCACAGTTTGATACATCTGGATTTTTTTGTGCGTACACACTTTTCTGGATTTGACCGTACGTCACTTTTCAGTAGGAAATCCACGCAAGTCTTTGTACATGAGGCCCCTGGTCTCTTTAATAGCGGACATTCTGGGCCGAGCGCCGTGGGAGAACCGGAGCTGGGCTGGGCCGATCGCCGTGGGTGAGCCGGAGGACCGCGGCCTGGAGTTTCGAGCTGGACCAAGCACAGTGAGCAAGCTGGAGGACCGCCGCCTGGAGCTTCAAGCTGGGCCGAGCGCCGTGGGCGAGCCAGGGGACCGCCGCCTGGGGCTGGGCTGCTGGAGCTACGTGCTGTGCTAACTGGGCTACATCGGATCTAGTGAGCAAAACCTCTTCGGATAATAGATCTGATTGCTGCAGGCTGCTGAAACCGTGAGTTCTGTTCTAATAACTACTGATCTGGGTGCTGCACTGCTGGACCACAGCCACCATCGTTAGGCCTGTGAGCCTCGTGGAAGGGCCACGCGGTTCAGCAAACAAACCAGAGACCTGCTACCACTAAACTACTAACTCTGTAAGTATGACGAGAAATAAAGGACAAAAGTCACCAGACTCTGTAAATATGAGAAATAGAGGACAAAAGTCACCAGACCCGGAGGGAAACAACTCAGCAGAAATGCAAGACTTTAAAGAATCACTCAACTTTATGAGTGGTCAAATAGAAAATTTAACAAAAAAAATGGATTCCCAGGCCGGTCTGGTTAAAGAAATAAGAGAACTGAAAGAACTGATAATTAGCAAAGACAATAAAATTGCTGAACTAGAACGAAAAATAGAGGATTTAGAACAATACACAAAGCAAGACAACGTGGTGATCTCAGGACTTGATGTTAGTAAGTGTCGGACACATAAAAGAGCTCCCAATAATGGTGACCCAAATGAGTATGAATCTCAGGAAGAACAAGCGACTCTGGAGGAACATGTAGTTACTTTCTTACAGGAAAGACTATAGACCGGTGGCTCTCACCCCGATAGTCGCTAAATGTTTTGAGAAACTGGTCATGTCCCACATCAAGACAACCGTCAACATCAGCGAGGACCCTCATCAATATGCATACCGCGAGAACCGATCAACAGAGGACGCCATCTCCTCTGTGGTCCACACTGCTCTCACCCACCTGGATCAGAAGGACTCATACGTGCGTCTGCTCTTTGTGGACTTCACATCTGCCTTCAACACCATGATCCCCCAAACTCTGATAGACAAACTATCCACACTTGGACTAAGCCCCTCCATCTGTAACTGGGTACTAGACTTCTTAACAAACAGACCACAGTCCGTGAAGATCCACAACTTCTCCTCCTCCACCATCACCCTCAGCACTGGCTCTCCTCAAGGATGTGTGCTGAGCCCTCTTCTGTTCACTCTGCTCACATATGATTGTACAGCCACACATCCAGGCTGTCATATTGTTAAGTTTGCAGATGATACAGCTGTGGTGGGATGCATCACAGATAATGATGAATCCAGCTACAGACAGGAGGTGGAACATCTGGAGAGCTGGTGCAAAGAGAACAACCTTCACATGAATGTGAAGAAGACGAAGGAGATGATTGTGGACTTCAGAAGGAACAAACACACCCACACCCCACTGTATATAGGTGGATCTGCGGTGGAGGTGGTCTCCAGCTACAAGTACCTGGGTGTACACTTGAATGATAACCTCAGCTGGAGCAATAACACCACCAGCCTGATCAAGAAAGGACATCAAAGACTCTACTTCCTCAGACGGCTGAGACGAGCTGGTCTGAGAAGCTCAGTCCTCACCTCGTTCTACAGGTGTGCAGTGGAGAGCGTCCTGTGCTCCAGCATCAACGTGTGGCATGGAGGCTGCACAGTTGCAGAGAGGAAAGCTCTACAGAGAGTGGTGAAGGCTGCACAGAAGTCTGTTGGAGTCAGTCTCCCCACCATCACAGACATTTACACCTCCAGATGCAGGAAAAGAGCCACCTGCATCATGAAAGACCTCACTCACCCAGCACACTCACTCTTTGCACCCCACTCCCCTCAGGACGGAGGTTGAGGAGCATCAAATGTAGAACCACTAGACTGAGGAACAGCTTCTACCGTGAGGCTGTTAGACTCATGAATAAATAATCAATACGAATAAACACTGCAAAATATCACATCATGCTGATGCTGATCTGTTTTTCTTGTTGCTGTGTTCATCTGTGACCATCTACTCATACAGAATTGTGTTTGTGCTGCTGTTTATAATGATGTTTTTCTATTACATTAGAGCTTAGTGTATTACTCTACTCCAAAACGACCCATCCAGTTCCGTGACCTTAAAAACATTTCCCTTGATGTTCTGTCTGCCGATCTTCACACCCTGACCGCTGTCAATCATTCATCTGCAGATCAGAGTCAGAGAGTCAGAGAGTCTTTATTGTCATTTGCACCGCATGTGGTACATGTGATGAAAACGAGATTATGTACACGAGGTCCCAGTTACATCCAACAACAAATGAAAGAGAAAAACAGTAATAACATCTAGAACTAACTAAGAAAAACATCAACTAGTAATACACTAAGCCTAATATAGTGGGAATAAACAGCAGCACGAACATGAGTTTGTATGAGCAGATGGTCACAGATGAATACAGCAACAAGAAAACAGATCAGCATCAGTATGATGTGATATTTTGCAGTGTTTATTTTTTATTTTATTTTTATTTATTCATGAGTCTAACAGCCTCAGGGTAGAAGCTGTTCCTCAGTCTAGTGGTTCTACACTTGATGCTCCTCAACCTCCGTCCTGAGGGGAGATAATAATAATAATAATAATAATAATAATCATTTTATTTAAAAGCGCCTTTCATGACACCCAAGGACACTTAACAAACCAACACAGTGAATACAGAGCAAACATTATCAGCGACAAATTGAAATATAAAATACATAAAGGATATAAAATGGAAGATAAAAATACATTTAGTAAAGTTAATGATAAGCTAGTCTAAAGAGATGTGTTTTCAGGGCAGTCTTGAACAGAGAAAGGGAGGTGGTGTTTCGAAGGTCGGGCGGTAGAGCGTTCCAGAGGTGAGGGGCAGAGCAGGTGAAGGCCCTGCTCCCCATGGTGGAGAGGCGGGCAGAGGGTACATGGAGTTGTAGTGAAGAGGAGGACCTGAGAGAGCGTGATGGGATGGAGATTTGTAGGAGGTCAGATAGATAAGGAGGGGCAAGGTTGTGGATAGCTTTGAACGTGAGGAGTAGAATTTTGAAGATGATGCGTGATTTAACCGGGAGCCAGTGGAGCTGCTGCAGGACAGGAGTGATGTGATCATAGTAGGAGGTTTGAGTGATGACACGGGCAGCTGAGATGACTCTGTGGATTACTACAACCAATCTCTTCGGGAGCTCCTGGACCTACACGCCCCCTTAAAGACAAGACTGGTGTCTTTCTCGCGCTCAGCCCCTTGGTACACTGATGAGCTGCGCAAGATGAAGGCAACTGGCCGTGCTATTGAGAGACGTGTAAAATCATCTGGTCTGTCTGTGCATAAGCAGGCATATAAAGAACATCAGAAAGCATACGCCTATTCTCTTAAAGAAGCACGCTCCAAATATTATTCTAACATCATCAACACCTGCCCTGGAAACTCTAAACAGCTCTTCTCCACAATCACTCGTCTGCTTAATCCCATTAAGCAAACTCTTGAGGACTCTGCTCAAAAATGCGACCTGTTTCTTTCATCTTTTAAAACCAAAGTTGACACTATCAGATCTCAGCTCCACAACCTCCCCGTTCTCAGTGTGCCACCCACCCGTCTGCATTCTGGGACCCTAAACAGCTTTGACGAAGTTGTTCAGAGTGAGGTGGAGGCCATCATCAAGAAAATGAAGCCTTCATCCTGTGCCCTGGATCCTTTCCCCTCTTCTCTCATAAAAACCAATCATTCTGCAATAGGCCCACTTATCACTCAAATAATAAATCAGTCTCTACAATCTGGTCATGTTCCACTGCCTCTAAAAACCGCCATCATTAGGCCTCTTCTGAAAAAATCTAATTTGGATCCCGACATTTTTTCTAATTACCGCCCAATTTCACACCTCCCTTTTCTGTCTAAAGTGCTGGAAAAAGCTGTTGCTGCTCAGCTGCAGGATCACCTACAACAACACTCTCTGTATGAGAAGTTCCAGTCTGGATTCAGGGCAGCTCACAGTACAGAGACTGCATTGCTGAGGGTTACCAATGATGTCCTCTTGGCTGCTGACACTGGCTCTCCCTCCATCCTTGTCCTCCTTGACCTCACTGCAGCCTTCGACACTGTGGACCATAGTATCCTCCTCCACCGTCTTCATGTGGAGGTCGGTCTCTGCGACACAGTCCTGGACTGGTTCAAATCTTTCCTCTCCAATAGGCTGGAATGTGTTAGTCTTGGCAACGCCACGTCCCAGACAGTTTGTGTCTCCTGTGGTGTCCCTCAGGGGTCGGTTCTGGGGCCCCTGCTGTTTTCCCTTTACATGCTGCCTTTAGGTCAAATTATTAATCAGTTCAACATTTCTTTTCACTGTTATGCCGACGATACACAGCTTTACATCAGGACTGGAGCATCCTCATCTTCCACCTTGTCATCTCCATCTTCACTCACTGCCCTCTCTGCCTGCCTGGAGGCAATTAGGGCATGGATGAATCAGAACTTTCTTCAATTAAACTGCTCCAAGACTGAGGCCATACTGATTGGCACCCCTCACCAGGTACAAACATCTCCTATAACAACACTTTCCTTTTCTGGACAAGACATCCCCCTCTCCACCTCTGTTACTAATCTTGGAATAAAAATGGACTCCAATCTTACATTTGAAAATCACATTAAGCATCTGTTTAAAACTTGCTTCTTCCATCTTCGAAACATCTCCAGACTTCGCCCATCCCTAACTTTTTCCGATGCTGAGAAGCTCGTCCATGCTTTTGTCTCCTCCAGGCTCGACTACTGCAACTCCCTGTTTATTGGAATCCCTGGCAAAAACCTTCAGAAACTTCAATATATTCAAAACAGTGCAGCAAGGATCTTGTTGAGAGTTCGTAAATTTGAACATATTACGCCCATTCTCCATAACCTTCATTGGCTTCCTGTCACCTACAGAATTCAGTACAAAACTGCTCTCATTACACATCAATGCTTACACGGAACTTCACCAGATTATCTGAAGGATATTCTTATTCCATACTCATCCACCCGCTCGCTGCGGTCACAGAACAGCAATCTCCTTCACATTCCGAGAACCAAATTAAGGACCATGGGAGACCGGGCTTTCAGTGTGGCTGCCCCCCGCCTGTGGAACTCTCTTCCTGACTGTCTAAGAGCCCCACAGTCTGTGGTTGACTTTAAGAGCGGCTTGAAGACCTTTCTTTTCGACCAAGCATACTCTACCTCCTCATGATTCTACTTTTGATCTTAGCTGATATTGTTATTGATTTTAATTGTTTTATTATTTGTTTTATTGACATTTAATTCTGTTGCTCCTTGTAGCACTTTGAGATTTTCATTAATGAAAAGTGCGTTATAAATTGAATTCATTATTATTATTATTATTATTATTACTAGTTGATGTTTTTATTTGTTTTTCTTAGTTAATCCTAGATGTTATTACTGTTTTTCTCTTGCATTTGTTGTTGGATGTAACTGGGACCCTGTGTACATAATCTCGTTTTCATCACATGTACCACATGCGGTGCAAATGACAATAAAGACTCCCTGACTCTGACTCTGATATATCAGAGTCAGAGTCAGAAGGTGAGGACCGGGCTACTCAGACCAGCTCGTCTCAGCCGTCTGAGGAAGTAGACTCTACTTCCTCAGACGGCTGAGACGAGCTGGTCTGAGCCCAGCTCTCCACTGCACACCTGTAGAAGGAGGTGAGGACTGGGCTTCTCAGACCAGCTCGTCTCAGCCGTCTGAGGAAGTAGAGTCTCTGATGACCTTTTGTGATCAGGCTGGAGGTGTTGTTGGTCCAGCTGAGGTCATCACTCATGTGTACACCCAAGTATTTGTAGCTGGAGACCACTTCCACTGCAGATCCACTTATGTTCAGTGGGGTGTGGGTGTGTTTGTTCCTTCTGAAGTCCACAATCATCTCCTTTGTCTTCTTCACATTTATGTGAAGGTTATTGTCTTTGCACCAGCTCTCCAGGTGTTCCACCTCCTGCCTGTAGCTGGACTCATCATTGTTCGTGATGCAGCCCACCACAGCTGTATCATCTGCAAACTTTACAATATGACAGCCTGGATGGGTGGCTGCACAATCATGTGTGAGCAGAGTGAACAGAAGAGGGCTTAACACACATCCTTGAGGAGAGCCAGTGCTGAGGGTTATGGTGGAGGAGGAGAAGTTGTGGATCTTCACGGACTGAGGTCTGTTTGTTAAGAAGTCTAGGACCCAGTTACAAATGGAGGGGCTTAGTCCCAGTGTAAATAGTTTGTCCATCAGGGTTTGGGGGATCATGGTGTTGAAGGCAGATGTGAAGTCCACAAAGAGTAGACGGACGTATAAGTCCTTCTGTTACGGCCAGTGGCCTTGTATGTAGTTTTATGTTGTGGCCTGAGGCCATTTGGTTTAGCAGTGTGTTTGCAGGTTGTTTGCTGACTCAGCTGTGCTGTGGTCCATCTGGGATTGGCTGCTTCACTTCCTGAATCCTCCCCAATGGACATCAATCTGCATCCTGGTTGGCTTCTTCACCTCCTGCTCCTCCAACCACAGAAGAGGCCTACTTATTTAAACCCAGTTCTCCTGCCATTCAGGCGGCTGTTGTTTAGAGCAGCTCGCCTCTTGTATGGACTTCTGTGTCTGTGAACTTTGGTCTGCTGACCTGAATTGTTTGGCTTTGGCCTTGGCCTACAGTTAACTCCTACTGTTGTTGTTTGTAGTTGTTGTTTGTAAAGTTAGAAGGCCTACTTGTTTACTTTTGTTTGACTCCTGATAAAGTTGGTGTGGAGTATTCATTCAATTGGTTCACTTTAATTATGTTATTGACTTGATGGTAAAACTTTGTTGTAATTGGTACCCCTCCTTTTGTTAAAGTTTACATTTTATTTTAAGCTGACCAATTAAAATTGTTACTTTTATTCAACCTTGTTCCATCTGGGTTTTTAATGTTGCCTCCCCTTCTCCTGGCTGAGCTGGTTCGTAACATTAATGGGGGCTCGTCCGGTTGTGGCCTGAGGCCATTTGGTTTAGCAGTGTGTTTGCAGGTTGTTTGCTGACGCAGTTGTGTGATGGACCTGCATATGGACCAATTGATCCAGGTGGGTGAAAGCAGTGTGGACCACAGAGGAGATTACGTCCTCTATTGATCGGTTCTCACGGTATGCATACTGATGGGGGTCCACGTTCATGTTGATGGATGTTTTGATGTGAGTCATGACCAGTTTCTCAAAGCATTTTGCGACTATCGGGGTGAGGGCCACTGGCCGATAGTCATTCAGGCCAGTCACTGTGGAGCTTTTTGGGACTGGGATGATGGTGGCAGTCTTCAGGCAGGTGGGAACTGTTTCCAGGGCAAGTGAGGTGTTAAAGATGTCTGCCAGCACATCGCAGAGCTGATCAGCACATTCTTTTAACACTTTCCCGGGAATGTTGTCCGGACCGGTTGCTTTGTGAGGGTTGATTCTCTTGAGACTACTCCTCACTTCTGCTGCGGTAACGCTGAGACGCTCTTCATCCGGTGGTGAGGTGAGTCTGGTGC
>JBBPBX010042062.1:0-25061 GCA_038048925.1 Garcialebias charrua | reverse complement strand
TGTTTAATTTATTTTTCATATTATGGCTTGCAATCATGAAAGGCAGGTCATCGTGTAATTGTGTTTGTGTGTCTGTTCATGTTGTCAGCATCTGCAGAACAGAATTTCCATCCATTAGCTTTACCCACTCCTTCTTTTTCTGGTTGTGGGGGTCACCGGTGCCCATGTCCAGCAGTCACTGGGATAGGCAGGGGACACCCATAACAGGTCTCCAGTCCATCACAGGGACACAGAGACAAATGAGACAAACAACTATTCACTCTCTCACTCACAGATAATTTAGAGTTACCAATCAGTCTAACGTGCATGTTTTTGGTCTGTGTGAGGAAACTGGAGTACAGTACCAGGAGAAAGCCCACACATGCACGAAGAGAACATGCAAACTCCCCCCAGAAAGGTCCTTGGCAGGGATTTGATCCTGCGACCTCGCTAAGAGGCAACAGCTCTACTTACTGAGCCACTGTGCTGCCAGAAGAACAGAATTTATTAAGATTAAATGAGGGATCTGAGAAGTTGAGGATTAAAAAAGATCACCTTGTAGAAATAGTTTGAGAATGAGCTGATGGCGAGTCTGAAAGCAGCAATGACACAACTTTAATTTTCTACATTTGATTTTGTTTCATAAATACTGTAGGCGAGAATTTATGTTTTGCTCCACCATCAGTTTGGATATGTAGCACTTCTGATAGTCACTTTAGCAGGACTTTGATAATAGTTCAACCAAAATAGAATGAGGTCAGCAGGTTTAAAAAAACAGGTTTCACATTGTCGTTTGAAGATATTGACATTTTATAAAATTATAGCTGGTTTGTCCATAATCTGGGTTGGAACTGGATGAATTTAGACTAGCCATTTTCAGCCCGTCCATCTCAATGTATCCACATATAAAGCAGATTGCTGCCATCCTAAAACAACAACAAGTCTGCAAATCCACAGCAGATCATGCAAACAGTAGTACTGTATTTAAAACATTACAGCTCATTACATTTTGTATTACTGTACTTTTTTTTTTTTTGGCAAAACTATTATGAAAGTACTGCCAAAAGCCAGAGAACCTTGGAGGCCCTGAAAGTGCTACATGTTGCTGCTGGTACTGTTCGCTAACGTATATAACCTTAAAGCTGCTATTGCTGGGTTGCAATCACGTGACCCGGAAGTGGCGCGAAATTCAGATGCGGGGCAGGAAGTGATTTTCCCCAGTTCAAAACACAGCAGAATGGATTACAGCAAGTATGCCAAAGCCCTAAATAAACTGGCGAGGACGAGTTTTGGGTTAACCATTTAGGATCAAAAGAAGCTTTAAATGGTTGTCGACTTGTTTCTGCCCGGGTGAGTAGTGAGATGTATTATTTATTTAGTAATTAGCCTATGCTAACTACGCTATCGCTAATGCTAACAACAAGTTTAGTTAGCCCCCTGTTATTTCTATGTGCGTGGATCTACTTAAAAATAATATATTTAGCTTCTGTAAAGCCAAATTCGTGCTGGAGTTGTATGTGTTAACGTTGAGTCATATGCATTTCTACACTGTAGGTCAGAGATCTACAGTAACTCCATTAAAAAGGTAAGTTAATGTACTGAAAATATTATGATTTTTTTTGTTTTGATAATACAGTATCATCAAGGTGATCGTATCTTCTTTGTAACTTCAGATACTAGCTGGTTAAACTCAAGGTGGCCATACATGGGAGCCTCACCAGATGGAGTCGTTTCATGTGACTGTCATGGAGCCAGGGTGTGTGAAATCAAGGTAAAATTTATTTCTCAAAAGGTTTGGACTACTGCACTGCAGACTTAGCTTTTTTAGATTTTTCTACCTGGATTATTGAGCATGCATTAGGGTACTGCACTGCAGACTTTGCGCACCTCACAGTATGAATGTTACAACTATAATTTTTTACTCAAATCTTTGTTGTTTGCATATTTCACAGCATGTAGCCGTAGTTTTGGGGATGGTCTTGCAGTTTGTGGGATGTTGCCTTGTTTCCAGTTAAAAAATGTGTGACCTTTCCATCACCTTTTAAAACTTAGTCCAGATTAATACATTCTTACCTGTGGAACACACCTGGTTGACAGAGACATAAATATAGTCTCATTTTCTAACATTGGTGTTGGATAGTGAAATGAGTGAAACACAATCTTTAAAAAAGTATCATATTGAAATGTTTTGGAGACTACCGTATTTATTTTTTATGTCTAAGTTTCATTGTCTTGTCCTTCAGTGCCCACAGAGCAAACAGCATGAAGTCGGTCTGAGGATGTGTGCTGGACAGCCTGGTTTTTGTCTCGTCGTCTCGTCAAGGTTGGAGATTCTGTACAACTGGATAGGAACCATCCTTATTACCATCAGCTCCAGGATCAGATTCACATTGTGGATGTACAATATTGTGATTTTGTAGTATGGAGTGAAAATGATATTTATGTGGAAAGAATTCTGCCAGATGACCAGCTGTGGGAAACAGCAGTTCCCAAAATTCAGCACTATTTTACACATTGCATCCTACCTGAAATCCTGGGACAGAAATCCACACGTGACTAACCAATCTAAGAATCAAGAATGTTATTTGGAGTAGTTGATGAAAGGAGTTTGAAAAGTTTATACAAATTTAAACAGTTGCTCTTTTTTTCCCCAAAAACATTTGTCACTACCATAACATGTTTCAGCTACACCTGTAGCAAGCACTCTGCAGAAGGGTCATGTGATGTTGTTACATGTCATGACAGCTGTTTTTTATTTACAATAATCTTAATTGAAAAGTTAAGTATGTTAAATCAAATGATATATTTAAATCAATATGAGATTAGCTTGTGAATTTCAAAGGTGTTCTAATATGTTAAATAACAGCACATACAAATGTCATATGTCACAAATGTTGCAAAATGAGTCTACTTCAGAAAAATGTTTTTATTTCAATAGCAAAACTCATGTCATTTTAACTGACCAATATTCACAAAGATTGGTTATGGAGTTCATTGAATAAATTAAAAATATTCAACCTTATTGGGTAAATTTTTTTTTTGTCTTCATGAACAATTAACATGTACAAATATGGTCTGTAACAGTATTAGTGATTTAATTTACTTTTGATTTACTTTAAATGATAAATACATGTATAATCATTTAAACTTAAAATATTTATATAAATATAGTTGATTGAATTACTTGTCGCTCAGGCCACTCTATTAAGAATTGTAATCTTTCATGGAGAACATGAATCGTTCTAAAACAAATTCGAGACACAGTGGCTTTTGACACATTAAATCTATAGGCAAGGTCTTGAAGCTGCAGATTTAATCTGAGATGCATAAGTATCATAATAAATTGCTCAAATTTGGAGAGTGCTGACAGTGATGACATGCTGATGTATAAGGTTCACAGAGCTGAAAAATTTGCATCAAAACTAAAAAGTTGGGCAGTCCCGTATAAAACTTTGTTTTATCGTTGTTCTGGAAGGTTTCAGGAGTAAATTTAGTCACTGAGACTTTTTCCTTAAGGTCGCAGATCTCAGTTGTGTAGCCTTTCACTGCATCCTCCAGCTTTGTGAGGTCAACCATGCTTAGATCCGTCTGGCATTCTGCATCTGCAAATATTTAATTATTAAAAATTACGTTCAGAAATTCTATAAATAAATAAATAGTATTTTTATTTATTATTATTTTACCTTTGAATCGTTCATTTTCAGGGGCTGGTAAGCTTTCTTCACAGAGCTCCTCTTCCAGACTGTTGGCCTCCTCAGTGCAGAGAAGCTTCCGGGCCTTAGCTCTTTCCCTGCGCCGGAGGGATGCTTCTGTTTGTGGCCACTCGTTACTTCTTTGGTACCCCAGGTTAACAGTGGGGGCCCAGTCTTGGGAATGTACATCACCTGCTGCACTCGGACAACCTAAATATAAGACACCACTTTAAAGTAAAACACGTAAATGCCTTTCCTAGCACTAAGCTAACCGCTAACAACATTAGCATTCTAATCGGATTTTTTCTGGGAACAACCAAGTGTTGAACCACTACACAAGCTAGGGCATAACATATCTTACCTGTCTTTCTAGTTACTGTCCAATAAAATATCTGAAAATATGATTTAAACGATACGACCCTTACCTGTAACAAAGTGGTCGCTGCAGACTCTCGTCAGTTTCTGCACCTCCTGTTTTTAGCCGTAGGTTGTAATCCACGTTTGTCGTCTTTTTTCTGTAAGTTTTTTTAAATTAATCCCCTTGTAGCATACTACTTTCGGAACACGAAAATAACTTTTATCTATCTCTCGATTAGAGCGGTTGCAACAACCGTAAACGGCACAGAATTTAGGCATGTTGATGCTGAATCAGCAACAGAAGGAAACGGCTGCGTTTACTTCCTGCCCCGCATCTGCATTCTGTGACGTCACTGCTACGTCATCTGAAACCCAGCAATACAGTATGTAACTTTTCTAACAATATTTTTTAAACATATTTCTTCACTCTGTCACTATCTCCTGACAGACTGATGTTAGACAAGTAATCTCTGAAAAAAACTATAGTCCCCTTGCTTCTCTAAAAGCATTTTTTTTAAAAACACAGTGACCCGCCGTTAACCAGCCAATAAAAACAGTTTTTAACCAGCCAATAAAAACAGAGCTTCTCACTTCTCACGCTCCTAACCCACGCCCCCGCCTGTCCCAGCCCGCAGCGGCCGCGCACGTTCTCGTTCAAAGCATTGCAAAGCGATGCAAAACTGTTTTGTATGTGACACAAATGTATTAAATTCCCCTTCTTCATCCCTGATCTGGACTTTTCTTTTGTTTTTTTGCCAAAAGTCAAGTGATCGCTTCCTCCTCCGCTGAGTCCATGAATGAATTGAGGAAATGAATTTGTCACGAGCGAATTAAACTCGGGTTCAACGTGGCTGCGCGAGGCTCTGCAGATTTCTTGGTGTTCTGGTGTGCTGGACCAACGCTCCATGTTTTTATTTTATTTTTTAGAAAGTTTTATTAACATATAAACACAGAAATTCACAGCGGCTGGGACAGGACATGAAGTGGAGGCGGAGTTAAGGAAGCTGAGCTGAATTACAGCGAGAGCGAGGGGGAGCAGAGCCATATATGGCTCTGAGGGGAGGGACCAGAAACGTGTCTCTGTTCAAAATTTTTCTAAGTTCCAGCGTGTTCCAGAAATTACATATAGCAGCTTTAAAGTGCCTATGACATCAATTTTTTGTTATAAATATGAATTCATTTTTGAAAGATTGCATTAGTAATGTATTGTTAAAAAAAACAGTTGCTTAGATATTCACATGTGCAGTAACAGGAAGTGATGACAGTAACAGGAAGTGATGACAAAAGAGAATGCCTGCATGTAAACAAAGTATCGCTACAACAGCTAACATGGACAGCAGAGAAGAATCTGATGTTTCTTTAGAGTTTAGACTTTATTGATTCACTATCAGAGATGAAAAGTCAGAATTCAACTGAGATTTGTTTTCACTAAACAAATACCAAGGAGTTCCCCATTGATGTCACTTCCTGTTTTACTTTGGCCACACCAAGGGGGCGTTTACACGGCGCATATTTTGAGTGAAACCGCTCCTTTCTCTTTGCGTTTCTGCTTATCATAGGGCTGGACGATATGGCCAAATTTTTTATCACGATATAGTTCTTAATTTCGGTCGATAACGATATAATTCGATAACGATATAAACAATATAAAAGCCTAAAAAAAACTATAAACTATACAAATAAATTAATGTTCACCTTGTATTTGTATTTGGCCTCCAAAAAGATGGAAATCACCATCAAATAAACATAAACTTCTCAACCCAATAATTCTCAGTTGGATCATCTGGACAGTTACTTTTTTATAGAAACGTTTCACCCTCCATCCTCCATCCAGTTTCTATAAAAAAGAAACTGTCCAGATGACCCGACTGAGAATTATTGGATTTGGTACCTGGATTATTGAGCATGAACTTTCTTGCCATAAAATTCTCAACTGTGTCAATATTAATAGTTTTAACTTTAAACATCTTTAAAATTTACAGCATTGAAATTCATAGTTAATTAAATAAAACTTTTGGGTGTTGTTATTTATGAGAAGCTGACATAAAAATCTCATGGAAATTACTTAAGAATAAAAATAACAAAATCAATTGCATTACTGTATAAAGTAAAATAGTTTTTGAATGACAAAGTTTTGAATATATTGTATAATGTAATGATTGTTCCATATTTAATCAGTTGTATTGAAGTTTGGGGAAAAGCATGTAAAACTATTACAAACCCTGTTTTTATTTTATAAAAAAGAGCTATAAGAATTATTAGTAGGAAGTGCTATGGTCACCCAACAAATATTTCATCCGTTTAAATTATTAAAATTTTATGATTTGGTTGAACATAGTATTTTACAAGTCATGTATAAAACTTTTAAAAAATTACCCCCCAAATATTAAATTAAAATTTGTTTAAAGTTATTAAACCTTGAAGGGAATGTAAATGTTTGTAAAACCTCCATTTAGGACTAGTTTGAAGGAGCTGAGTTGTAAATCAGGAAACAGGATTGTGTTGACTTGATATCACCATAAACATTTCTAAAACTATATGTTTTAAAAGATGATTAAATCAAAGTTGTTGGGAAGGTGTGGTGCAGGTGAAGGTTGTTTGTTTGTAGTTATTTTGTATTTTTTAAACAAGGGGCAGATATTAAAACACTATTTTCGTCTTTCTGCACATTTTCATTCAGTGTTTTTTTTCTTTCTTCTGATGAATTTGTTTTATTTTGAATAAAAAAACATGCAGCGCTGCTGGGGCTGTTTGTTTACGTCGTAGTTTCAGGGACACGTTGGCTCAAACTTTATTGTTCTTCATCTTCTGACTCTCATCATATTATATCAAGTGGAAACTCTTCAGATTAAACAAGTTAGATGTTCCCACCGCTAGTTAGAACGACTCCGTCACGTTTTGCAAAATAAAGAAACCGAGTAGGACTCGCTGCAGATGAGACCTGCAGTTTAACAAAACCGAACTACGTCCACACCGACGAATTAGTCTTTCCTCTCATCAGTGATGTCGTCTCTTTCTCTTCGCTTGTGAAACTTTGTTCAGTCACATTCTGACGGTCATGAGCACTCGTTTGACTCGTTTTGAAGCGAAAACTTAACGCGCTTTGGAGACTAGCTTAGCTTTTAGCCTGCTACCGCTAACGCCTGCTGCTGGAGTGAGCGCTGCGTAACAACGACGTCACCACGCACGTTTTGTGTCACAGCTTTTTCTGTCCGGGCGGGTTGTTGAAGCAGCCGAACAGAAACAGAAAAACGTCAGTGAAACGTTGTAAAATCCTATCGAAATATCGAAAATATGCTTAAACTTCATATCATCGTTATTGAATAAAAGTATATCGCGATATTTATCGTTATTGAATTATCGTCCAGCACTACATTTACACGACACCACTAGCCCCCCTCTTTGAATCCGATGGTTTCTTGATCCACCGCTCAGAGTGGAGCTTTTTTGCTGCCCCCCCATTGATAATGTAAACATCTCCCGCTGCGCGTGAAGGAGCATGCGCATGTAAATTTCACGCATGCGTAGAGCGACAGCACATTGTAAACAATAATGGCGTACGTGGTGGTGTATGTGGTACGCCTGATGCAAAGTCTGTTGGATATCCTTGTTAAAGAGCGACTAAACCCAAATTTATGTTTTTTTAGCTGATAAACTCCCTAGAATGTGTTTAAAATGTTTCTGAGCACTATTCCTGTGTTAATTTCCATGTATTTGTGCGTATTTGTTT
Source organism: Garcialebias charrua (assembly GCA_038048925.1). Taxonomy (NCBI): domain Eukaryota; kingdom Metazoa; phylum Chordata; class Actinopteri; order Cyprinodontiformes; family Rivulidae; genus Garcialebias; species Garcialebias charrua. Next base: position 17,303 of record JBBPBX010042062.1, on the reverse strand, counting down.
AAATCGGCAATATTTGGTCCAAAAACGTGTTTATGGTAGCTCTATGGGTTGAACAGAAGATACTGCACGCTGATTTTCTTGTTGGTCTAGACAGTACACTCTGACATGTCTAGTACATTCTGACGTCACATGCAGTGTTGCCAGATAGAATCCAGGTTTTCCAGCCCAAAAATCTGTTAAACACCGCCGAAAAACCGCCCAATCAGAAAGTGTCACGTGACACATCACATACAGCAAAGCGGGGGGGGGGATAAGAGTTAGGTCCTCTGGATGGGTTAAAAAATTGTAGAAACGCTTCTTCTTTTATCCAACAGACTTTTTCTTTTTTTACTTCTGTATTTACAAAAAAATTATATATATATATATATATATATATATATATATATATATATATATATATATATATATATATATATATATAATATATATATATATATATATAATATATAAAATCACACACACACAGTACCCCCAACTCCTGTAAAGATATATCGGTGTTTATTTGTTCAATGTGATTAATCAAAACCAGTTAAATGTGATCATTGGTGCTCTTTATTAAGAAAATCAACATGTCACATTTCAGGAACTGATTATTATAGACACATTAAATGTTCACTAATGAATATTTCTATATTTATCATCACAGTAATAGTGTTACACACATTATTAGTTGTTAACACTCAAAATTAGTGTTTACCTATACTGTAACCTAAACATTTAAGGAATAAACATTTTTATTAATCACTTTAAAAGTTATAAATGTTGTCTTTGGTGCATGTTTGCTTTCCAAATATATGTCCAAATGTCATTCACACGGTGTGTGTGAATGACAGGCATAAAACACTTTGTAAAACGGTGCTTTATGAAGTTCAGTCCGTTTCCTTCTATCAGTTGACCGGCAGTTCTGCCACATCCAATATGGCGGCCGCTCTGACGTACCGCCGCTACGGACCTGCCCACTCAACGAGGTGTCCATATAACTGCCTCACCAGTTCTCTGTTGGGATCGCCCTGGCAGATGACAATAGCCAATCAGTGATGGAGAAAGGTCAGAGGAGCTTTGCTTTGAAATAATGATGAATGATTGTGCTCTTGATAGTTCCAGAAACTCGCCTTAAGCGCAGGGGTGACAGGGCGTTCTCTGTAGCAGGCCCAAGACTCTGGAACGAGTTACCGCTGCTCATCAAACAGGCCCCCTCCCTCTCGGTTTTCAAATCCCGGTTAAAAACTCACTACTACTCCATCGCTTTCAATGCCAGCTGATTTGTATTGGATCGTTTGATTTATGATCTGCAATGTTTTTATGTTTTTCGTGTTGTACTTCATTGTATGTGTTGCCTGTTGCGTGTTTGTTTGTCCAGCACTTTGGTGTGGACTTGTTCCTGTTTAAAGTGCTTTATAAATAAAATGGTATGGTATGGTATGATATTGTTTGAAATTCATTTAATAGTTAACTCAGAAACCGCCGATCTGACTCCAAATCAGCCCAAATTATCACCACCCGCCCGAAGCTATTTTTAGCCGCTAAGTAGAGAGTGAAAACCGCCCAAATGGCGGTAAACCGCCCAATCTGGCAACACTGGTCACATGCACTGCTGCCTGAATATAAAGTGGAGCCACTCCCCCGAGAAGGTCACTCCCCCTCCAGAGTTCAGGGGTTGGATTAGCGATTAGCAACATAGCATTAGCATTGATGAGTGAAGCTGTTCCAAGAATAGCTCTTCAAACTGATGTTCACCCACCCTTACACCATCAGGGTACAATCCGTTTGGAGGTGAGTACCATTTTACACCTTTCATTCCATAATTTATCTTTTGAGTATATGACGTGTTTCTTCATGTGCTGTGTTTGCGACCTGCAGCTTTGCTTCGGTGTGGCCCCACATAAGGTCGTGGGGTTTTCATCTGTTGCTGATCAACGTGTTGTAGTTGTGTTTAAATGCTCTGTTCCCCCCTGAGAATCTGTTCCCCCTGTGTCGGGATCCGACCGTGAGGCGCATCTGAGTTCTGAAACGAGTCCACACTATCGTGTCACAGTTATAGCTCATTTTAATCGACAGCTCCTGGTGATAAATAAATAAATATAAAACCTCCACTAAATAAATAAACCTGGTCTAGAGTGTGGGGTGTAGACTACTGTACAGGTTTTTTATTTATTTATCTCCGACAGAATCTAGTCTGACAAATACAAAGTATCAGCCACCAACACATCATATATAGCCTATTTATAATTTTTATTACTAATATAGAAGGCTGGAAGCAGCTGATAGAGGACAAGAAAACTTCCTGCAAAGATAAGTGTAGGCTTTGTGGTAGGCTAAATCTCATTCAAATTAAAAATATGACTGGAGAAAAATTATTTCTAGCTGCTATTTTTTGATAGTTAATGTCTGGGTTTTTGTTGTTGTTGTTTTTTCATTATTTGAGAGAAAGGGTGCGCGCTCCCGACACAGGGGGAACAGATTCTCACGGGGGAACAGAAATTCGCACAGCACCTGCGTTCTTTTGTTGCAAATAATGTTGTGGATCAAGGTATTTGTAAAATAATAATAATAATCTGTGCAGCAGTATTTATTTTGCACTGGGTCATCTGTTTGACAGGTCAACAAAGTGATAGAACAGTAATGTTTCTCAAGTATGTTTTTTTGTAAGGTGATTAAAAATGTGTTGTTGTTTTTTAGCTCCATATGAGGCGTTCCACATCCAGGGAATCTGAGCCGTGCAGCAGTCCCAAACACTCGAGACCACCTTCAGGATGCTCCACCCGCAGGATGGTCCACCTGCCATCCACAAACAAACACCAAGGTCTCAGCTGCACCCAACATTGTCGTGGATGGAGGTCTCAAGAGATGACGCAGCTCTGGCCGAGACTGCATCATCTTCCGCTGAATTTGAAATACATGTCACACATTTGGCACTTTGCATCTGGTTCTGTGAACTTCTTTTAGAATAGGATACCCTTTATGTAAATAACTATGTGCTTGTGTTAAATTATTATTTGTTTTCTTCTAACCCTGTGTGGACTGGGCACCCGGCTGGTCTGTAACACAGGTGTACACACCCACCTGTTCACATCTGGCCATAACCTATGTCAGAAAGGGATTTTTTTATAAGTCATAAATTCAAGTACAGGAAACTTTTAAATTTTAACGTTTAAAAATTTATGCTTCCTATAACTTTTTTAATAATGTACAATTTGGATTACTCTAATTGATTATTGCACTTTGTTTCTTTTGTTTTACAATATTTAATATTTGCACACCTGAAACAATTATAATTTATATTAAATTTAAACATTACTTTGTAAAAATTGCTGATGTAAACATGTTTATTAAATGTTTGTTTAAATTATGCATGCATCTGAGAGAAATGCAATTTCAATCCTGTGTATGTTCTGTACATATTGCAGTTTGGACAATAAAGTTGACTTTTAAATTTGACTTTGATGTATGACTTGGAAATGTATTTATCAATACAGAGGTCTGTAAAGAAAGAAATTGATTACAAAAACTAGTTGTTTATGATTCATTTTATTAACAGTAAGTTAATTCAAAACAACAAAAGTTTCTGTGTCGTGTCACACGGGAGACCACCTCCAGCTCGTCTGTATGGATGCAGTGGACAGAAGAGAAAGCAGTCCCAACCACCTTCAAGATGCTGCACCTGCCAGCCAGAAACAAACACCAGGGTCTCAGCTGCACCAACATTTGCGTGGCTGCTGCATGGGTGCTTGAGTCATCACAGTTCTCTGAAAAAAACATTTGAAAGGATACAGTATTGTTAAATTCATTGCAATTTGTTTGGTTTGCATTGAAAAAATATAATTTCTCATAAATCTTACCAGCTGTGCTCAGTTTTGATTAGCTGACACATAGCTTAAACATATACTGTATAACAAATATATCATACAAGCTTATAGAATGTTTCTAAACACGGATCTTTGGAAAACAAATAAAATATTTTACCACTGTTTAGTGCTCATTTATAGTCAATTCAAAAAACAACGTGTGTTCAGTTCTAGGTTGCATATTAAAATTAAGCCAAAACGTCAAAAAAACGAGGGTAGATGAAATCAATATTTTAAAATAAAATATATTATGAAACGTTACTTTTGTAATGTGCTAAGTAATAAGATGTGGTGAATTAAAGTCACTGCAGCTGGACTACAACATTGTGATCCAAACAAAGACAAAAACACAGCCGTACACCGCATGCCATGCAGCTAAACACAGGTTTTTCATGTGTTCAGAAGCATACGCTTAAGCTGTGTGTGATTAAATACACGCAACAACATTTTAGAACTGTTATTTTAGTACAAGTTTAGGCATTTACTTACTGAAGACGCGACTATCCGCCATTTTGAAATCTAAACTTGGGGAGGGGTGAGAGTTCACCACTAGAGGGGGCGTGAACACAGGACAACCCACAACCTCCTCCCCTGCTTGACTCTCTACACGCCCATTTTGAGAGAAATTTTGAAAATGGCCTGGGGGAGGAGTTACCGTCTCAACCTGGGTTCAGTCTCACTTTAATCTTCGCCGGAATGTAGCTGCTTTGAATGAAAGCTCTGCGAAGAGACGCCAGGCGAACAGAGTTCGAGTTCGCGCTGTGTTGAACAAGGCTTTGAGGCAAACAAGGAGGAATAGGAGGCGCTGCTGGATACGTCCTGGAAGGACAAGCAAGTGGTGGGATAACTTCATAAATGATGTCGACGAGAATGAATGGAGAGAGAATTTTCGTATGCCCAAAGCGTCCCTAACAGCTTTAGCCAAAGAACTTCGTCCTTTCATCGAGGGCCAAACGACAAACATGCGGTCGCCCGTCGACGTGCTAACAAAGCTAGCATGTACTCTGTACTACTTAAGTGATGAGGGCAGACTCCGTAAAACAGCAAATGCATTCGGTTTGTCACAATCAACAGTATCCATCATTGTCAGGAGAGTTTGCCATGCCATCTGCACCCATCTCGGACCAAAATACGTGAAGCTACCTTTCACCAAGCCAGAGGCTCAGGCATTGGTAAATGGTGGTGAAGATTCTCAGTCGTCCAGGACATGATAAAATCAAGAAAGGCGTTCAATACAGGACCAACTGGACTTTATTTGTTGCAGAAAACTTTTCGACTTCTGTCCAGAAGTCCTTTTCAATTCTGAATGAATGGACAGAAGTCGAAACGTTTTCTGCAACAAATAAAGTCCAGTTGATCCTGTATTGAACGCCTTTTTTGATTGGTAAATGGGTTTCATGAAGCACATGGTATGCCGCAGTGCTTAGGAGCCATAGACGGTACACACATAGAAATAAAACAGCCGTCTTTAAACTCATCACACTATGTAAACAGCAAGGGTAAATTTTCTCTGAATGTGCTAGCTGTCTGTGATTACAAATACAGTATAGATTTATGGATGTTGTTGTGAGGTGGCCCGGGAGTGTCCATGATGCTCGTGTCTTTGCAAACTCAAATGTCAACACATACTTCAAAACTTGACAAATCCCTGCACTTAAAAAGCAGGTCATGGAGGACGAGGAGCCCATTCCCATTTTTCTGTTGGGAGACCCTGCTTATCCATTGTTACCGTACCTCATGAAGGAATATTCAAATGGTGGATGTACTCCACAGGAGCAATACTTTGGACTTTGTTTGTGCAGGGCGCGCATGGTGATAGAGTGCTCATTTGGCCGGCTCAAGGCCAGGTTTGCATGCCTGAGGAGACCGATGGAGATCAATATACAAGAGATACCTCATGTCATCTATGCATGCTTTGTTTTGCATAATTACTGTGAGAGCTGCGAGGACATTGTGGACGAACAGTCGGTTGTCAGTGTCATGCAAAATGAAGAAATTGACCAGCCACCAACGCAGAGGAATAATTATGTTACTGACTGTAACGAAGGAGTTGGAAAAAGAGTTTGTCGAATTGTCACAAAGTACCTAGATCCCTGATGTTGATGTCATCACACTTTTTGACACCTGAATGTGACTTGTTTTGACCTTTCATTCTGATCAAGTTACTACCTATGTGAAAGTTTTCTTCTTTCACTTTTTAGCCTGATATTTCAACGTATTTGCTGATAAATCTAAATTTAACCAAGATTTGTCCTTGATGTTGCCATGCGATTTAATTTGATATTACTTGCAATAATGTTATCTTATGTTTGTTGTATGCTTTAAAATGATACTTCTTTTGAAATTGCATAAGATTGAAACAGTTTTGTTACCATATGGAAATCTGATCCTTAGGTTGTTTTCACATTATTAAAATTTGTTTGGTTTTATATTGAACATGCTTACTTGGACAAACTCTGCTAATGATTTGTACATGTCTGTGTCATATTTCTTTTGATTACACTGAATAAGAATACTTATTGAACCACAACTGCTTTATTCATTAAAGTTAAGATGTTGTGAAATTATGTGCTAACTTAATACTGGTATTATTCTTTTTTATTACAACTACCATACTTATGTGATTGTTGGAATGAAATATATATTAAAAAATGTTTAATAATAATGATCAATTTAATAAATAATTATAACAGGTATGGATAACAATAGTATATATTATCCTGATGCTCATTGTAAACATCAACATGATCCAAGATGGCGCCTTTGTTGATGGTACGCCGTCTACATGCTCTCCTGTACTTTTTACTGTTGTTCGTGTTCTGCCTTTTTTTCATCGACGATGCATTCTCGCTCCTGGTCTATGATCGCTCAACTCTTCTAAGTCTCCAAGACTCGCTGATCAACACACCGGCTACTGGCAAATATGGACATTTCAAGCCTCCTCCACCTCCACCTTTCTTGGCGTCCATTCCTGCCTACCTACAACGCAACACGACCACGCTGCCACGCAACAAGCGGCGCAGAAGACGCGGAACGAGGGCAGGCGTTCTGGTGAGGTTTAAAAAGTATCTCTCGTCTCACAACACGCCGACGGCTGACTTACCTCCCGAATTCAGCGTCTTTGATGTCCGTCGCTCCTTTGCCCGCCGCAACAGATGCCTTGTTGCTATCAATCATGACGCCAGCGATCAGTATCCATCTTGTCCCCCCGTGAGGGCTGTGAACCGAGGCTGCGTTAAACAGAACCTCCGCCCGCTCGCTCGAGCTGAGAGTGACGTAACTGGCTGTGTTCCTGTACGGTCAGCACTGTTTAACGCCAGATCAATCACAAATAAAACTTTTATATTAAGTGATTTGATCTCCACTCATCGTCTGGATCTGTTTTTGATCACGGAAACCTGGCAGAAATCTGGAGACAACAGCTGCTTCTCTGAACTCCTCCCACCTGGCTTCTCTTATCTGAGCGCCCCGCGTGGATCTGGAAGAGGGGGGGGCCTGGCTGCAGTTTTCAATGAGGCGTTCAAGTACCGTTTGTTGCCTCAGAAAAATTACTCCAGTTTTGAAAGCATGATTTTTGTGCTGGAATCTGCAAAACCTATTCTGTGTGGCCTCTTTTATCGGTCTCCTCAATACAACAAAAACTTTCTCAGTGAGTTTTCTGAACTACTGGCTGACCTAATGCCAAAGTTTGACTCTTGGCTTTTCTGTGGGGACTTCAATGTACACACCTGCTGCCCAAGTAATCAGCTTGGATGTGAGTTTCAGGACCTCCTGGACTCTTTCAACCTGTCACAGTCGGTCTCGGGGGCCACACACAGTCAGGGTCATACACTCGATTTAATTATCTCCCACGGCCTACAAATACCTGCTGTGGAGATCCTGGACACCTGTATTTCAGACCATTTTCCCATATTATTCGAATTTTTCACCTCTCCTGCACCGAAAGCTATTCTCCCAGCACGTTTCTCCCGCTGCATCACCCCATTAACTCCAAGTCAGTTCACTGATGCCTTTAAGAGCACTGAATTCTGCTCTGCTGTCAGCCTGGACCCATCTCTACATCCTGAGGACTTCATCAGCTCCTTCCATCACACCTGCACAACGATCTTGGACTCCATCGCTCCTCTCAAACAGGCATCTTCAAAGAACAAACCTTCACCATGGCTCAACGAAACGACGCGAGCTCTTCGACAACGTTGCAGAAAAGCAGAACGAATATGGAAGCGCGACCGGCTTCATGTATCTCAAGGAATACTGAGAGACTGTCTCTGTGAGTATCATAATGCTGTGAAACAGGCCAAGTCACAGTACCTCTCCAATTTAATCTCCACCAGCTCCAACCGGCCGAGGACGCTTTTCAACACACTCCAGTCTGTCATCAACCCATCTGTCAATGTTCTGAAAACTGCCACACAGTCTACCTGCGATGACTTTCAGAGCTATTTTGTCAACAAAATAGACTCTATCAGGCAGAACATTGTCAGTTCATCCAACACCATCCAGTCATGTGCCTCTGCAATAACCACAGCTGTTTTTGACCAGTTCGACCTGGTTTCACTGCCTCACCTCACCAAGGTGGTTCAGCAGATGAAACCAACTAACTGTTCTCTGGACATCATTCCCTCTAAAATGTTCAAACAGTCCTTTGATGTAATTGGTCCTTGTGTTTTGTCATTTATTAACAGCTGTCTATCTTCAGGTTTTGTGCCATCTGCTTTCAAACATGCTGTGGTCAGGCCTCTTCTCAAAAAACCAGGCCTAGATCCTACAGCTCTCTCTAATTTCAGACCAGTTTCACATCTGTCATTTCTATCAAAGGTCCTAGAAAAGATTGTTTTTATTCAACTTCAATCTTTTCTAGAACTCAACAACCTGTTTGAAAAATTTCAGTCAGGTTTTCGAGCTCGTCACAGCACTGAATCTGCACTGCTCAAAGTACAGAATGACATTCTTCTGTCCCTGGATGCAAAAAACCCTGCACTGCTGGTGATGTTAGACCTCTCAGCAGCTTTTGACACCGTCGACCATCAGGTACTAATCAACCGCTTGTCTCAGCAGGTTGGCCTCCAGGGAGCTGTGCTTGAGTGGTTCAAATCTTACCTGTCTGGGAGAACTTTTTCTGTCATGATAGGCGATCTGTCCTCCTCTTCATCAACCCCTCTGACCTCTGGCGTACCACAGGGATCTATTCTAGGGCCAGTCCTCTTCTCTCTTTACATGCTGCCATTAGGATCAATCATTGCACGTCATAACCTGTCTTTTCACATGTATGCAGACGATTTACAAATCTATCTGCCAGTCACTCCCAACCCCTCACCCAGTTCAAACACTCTTGTCAACTGCTTAAATGACATTAAGCACTGGCTCTCTCAAAACTTCCTCCACCTAAACACAGATAAAACTGAATGCATTTTATTTGGTGCACCTGATGACACCAGCAACATCCTTCCCAGTCCCAGTGTTGGTTTTCCCCTCCCCCATTTCAACCCGGTGGTCAGAAATCTTGGAGTGCAGCTTGACTCCAACTTAAAGTTTGATAAACAGATCAGTTCTGTTGTCAAGACCAGCTTCTTTCAGCTCCGACTGCTCTCCAAAGTAAAGTCATTTCTCAGCCGTGGTGATCTGGAGAAGGCCATCCATGCCTTTGTGACCTCCAGACTTGATTATTGTAATGCTTTGTATGTTGGTATTAATCAATCCTCCATCTCCCGTTTACAGCTTGTACAGAACTCTGCCGCGCGCTTTTTGACCAACACACGAAAATATGAACACATCACTCCTGTCCTGTCCTCTCTACACTGGCTCCCGGTTCAGTTCAGGATACAGTTCAAGCTGCTCCTGTTTGTTTTCAAAGCTCTGAATGGACTTGCTCCTCTGTACATCTCAGAACTTTTGAAAGCCCATCAGCCCGGCAGAGATTTACGATCTGCCAGTCAACACCTGCTGGAGGTGCCTCGCTCAAGGTACAAACAATGGGGAGACCGGTCATTTTCTGTTGCCGGCCCAAAAGCCTGGAACAGCCTCCCCCTTGAGCTGCGTGCCACCTCTGATCTGACTCTGTTCAAAACCAGACTGAAGACCCACTTGTTCAAAAAAGCTTTCAGTGTGTAACTTTTATTACTTTTGGTATTTTAGTATGTAGCATTTTTTATTTCCATTGCCTTTTTATTTCCACTAGTTCAAATAAGCTTCCAGTGTGTAACTTTTATTACTTTTGGTATTTTAATATGTAACATTTTTTATTTACATTGCCTTTTTATTTCCTCTTGTTCAAAAAAAACTCTCAGTGTGTAACTTTTATTATTTGTGTTATTTTAGTGTTATTTTAGTATGTAGCATTTTTTATTTCCATTGCCTTCTTTTATTGCTGTTGTTTCTTATTCTATTTTCATTGATTTATTGTTCCAGTTTATTCATCTTTTTATCCTGTTAAGCACCTTGGTCAATGCAAGGCATTGTTGGAAGGTGCTATACAAATAAAGTTTATTATTATTATTATTATATCTAGTTATTTTAAATAGTTAAATTAATTTAGTTATTCTGTATATTACTTTGTATTTAAAACTATTTATTGGGACTGGATAACATGACAAAACCTACATATGTTGGGGATTGCAAGTGTTATTAAGCTATTTGGACATAATGTAATTGTGATTTACACTCTATTTGTGATGTTGACATTGCAAAAGTTATAAGTTAGAAATAAAATACATCATGTTTACATTTTGTTTTTACTCAACATCACACTGTATGTCACACTACACCGCTGAGAAAACAAATGATTAAACACACTGCTAAGAAAAATGAACACTACTAAAAACACACTCCTCAATAAAAAAAAAGATTGTTACAGATACATAATGACTGCCCAAACTGTAAACTACATTGCAGAACTGGAGCCTTCATCTCTGTTCTCATCAAGAACGGCACCATTTTGTCTGTTGTCATGAGGTGGAGGACACTGCGAAGTGTTCACCGAGCCAGGAGCTCTGAACATTTCTCCGTCATGATGAGGTGGAGGACCCTGAAAAGTGTTCACAAAGCCAGGAGCTCTGACCACATGAGGATGGATGTGGGGAGGGGGGTAAAACTGCATTTGATTGTTTTGCTGCACAAAATTCAGCTGATTTACCAATTGAGCATGGCAAATCCATCTTTCAACGTGTCAGAAACCTGACGCATGGTACTGGACATCTCGCCTATGTTTTCACCAGTGTTGGGAATGTTACTTCAAAAAAGTAAATTAATTATAGTTACTAGTTACTTCGCCCAAAAAGGAACTGAGTTAGTAACTGAATTACTCACCTATAAAAGTAATTAGTTACCAGGGAAAGTAACTATTGTTTGTTTGGTTGGTTTAAGTTTAGATATATCTACGAATTTTAAGTAGAAATAATTACAGCACCTCAACAGAACATGACTGGTTGACATACTATACTTCAAGTTTTTTCTTCATTGCAAAATACAGGTTAACAAAATAATATAACAATTGTGTTTTCAGCTCTATGTACACCCTGTACTGTTCAAGTGTTTTCTTAGAAATAAAAGTAAACAGTTAAAATAAGTGCTTTGTAGTGTAAAATAAAATCAAACCCTCACACAACTGGTTCTTCAAGAATTTTCTTAAAAACAAAAGAACCATTTTCACAATATGAAGTACTTTTAAAACAGTACTGAAAAGCTGAATTACCTGAGCAGTTGATGCTTCATCAGATCAGATTACGACGGACGTAGACGCTCCGGGACATAATGTACACTTCACATGCACGTTCTTGCCTTTTACCTCAAGGAGAGTAAAGTAATTTCTGTATTTCCACTTTGAAAACGCCAACTTTCCCTCCAGACTCGCCATTGCTGCCAGACTTCTGTTTCAGCAGCGTGTGTGAGCTGAACAACAAAACCGATTGGCTGACCTCTACCTGACACTCTACCTTAGCCAATCAGCATCATCCTTATTGTTTCGCCCCTCCCTCCCCTCTGCTCCCACGTCTATGCTCCTACCCTCCCTCCCCTCTGCTCCCTCCCCCTCCACCCTCCCTCACCAAGGGGAAAAAACGTAAACAAACAGCACGAGAGCCTGCGCGCGGAAGACTGAAAGTAACGTACCCCCATTTAGTGTTTGTAACGGTAACGGCGTTGTAACGATAGACATAGTAACTACTTAGATTACCCGTTAATGAAAAAAAGAACTCCGTTTGTAACGCCGTTTATTTGTAACTCCGTTATTCCCATCACTGGTTTTCACAGTACATTTTGTCCATTTCCCTCGACTGCTCCAGCATCTGTCGTTTGAGATTGATGTCTTCCTGCTGCAGAGTCGAGTCTGTGCATGCTCGTTTTCTGAACCGGTCGCTCCGGTGGTTGGATAATTTCTCCTTTCAGGAAAAAAAGCAAAACAAGAACATCACTGTGTTGCTTTGTAACCGATGTGAATAACACAAGCAAACATTGTTATCGTAATGTGTATTTACCTGTAGCATTGTTCGTCTGTTGTTAATTTCCTCGGGGGAGGGAAGTACGTCACTCTCGTCAGATATGCTTTGCAGAGAGCCAGATGTCGAGCCTGAAGACGAAGGGCTCTCTCTTGGCGCCAAATCCGACGACTCGAATCCGCATTCCATTGCCGTAGTTGCCGGAGAGCCTCCCCAAATCTCCTCACATAACTCGAAGTATAAGAGGACGACTCGTCCATGCCCACTTCGACGACCCGAGTCTACAGCTTGTCTGTATTTGCTGCGAACGGCTTTGAGCTTAGTTGTTACCTGGGCTTTAGTCAACACGGCTTTAGCATGAGGAAAATCTTTCCCTGCAGCAGTCCCAGGCAGAGGATATTGCTCCACATACAGCGCAAAAATATCCTGATACTTGGACTGACAGGACTTCCAGTCCACATTCTCCTGACTTTTGTTGGTTTTGTAACTTAGCGTTACATTCAATAATAAACTGACCTCATCATCAGTCCACACAAAAGTTTTACCGCCAGCCATACTTGTTTACACTCGAAGACACACACAGGGGTCAAGAGTCGTCACGCATGCACATTAGGTGAAGTTACAAAATTTGCAGCGCCGTCTAACGACCCGGCATGGTAACTACAGTGCATTCATGAGGCGGGGAGGGGATTCCTTCGGATGCATGTAAACACTAGAATTCGCCCGTGTCAACGCAAATCTTTTGCTCTAATTAACATACCCAAAACCTCAGTTTCCACCCCACCGTGTCCGTGTAAACAGGGCCTAAGTTCAAAAGAAAGAAAAGCCTGTTATATAACATCTTGTGTCATAAGCTCTCAGAACCTGGTCTTGCAGATCACACTATTGGTTGGTTTTCTAACTATCCTTCAGATTGGAGGCAATGTGTTCAACATAAAGGTACTTCCTCAAGTTATTCAACAGTCAACAATGGTGTACCACAAGGCTCTGTCTTAGGACCAACCCTCTGTACAATCTATATAGGTAATGTAGGTCAGAGCATCCCTGATACATCCTTACATTTCTATGCTGATGACACAATTGTTTACTGTCGAGCTAAAACAGTTGCTAAGGCTTTCCAGCTTTTGCAATCCGCTTTTGACATCATCCAGTCAGATTTGTTCCGTCTCAAACTTGTCCTAAATGGTGATAAAACCAAAGGGATGCTTTTTTCAAACAGGAAGTCGGTCCCAACAGTTCTTCTGATTTTATCCTCAAATGGTGTCCCTATTGAGTTTGTCGATTCCTACAAATACTTGGGTATCCTGGTCGATTCGCATCTCTCTTTTAAGCTCCACGTGGAAAACCTAGTAAAGAAACTGAAAGTTAAACTGGGTTTCTTTTTCAGAAACAGACCCTGTCTAACTCTGAATGCTAGGAAATGCCTTGTAACTGTGACTTTCCTTTCCTCCATTGATTACGGTGACATTATCTACATGAACGCTCCTACAAGCACTCTGCAGATATTGGATGCTGTCTATCATTGTGCACTAAGATTCATAACTGGCTGTAACTACTGTACCCACCACTGCACCCTGTATTCACTGGTTAACTGGGCATCATTAACCTCACGCAGACTCTTCCATTGGTACATTTTCATCTTTAAATCACTTCTTGGTCTGTTGCCTTCATACATCTCCTCCTACATGTCCCTGCGTGAGTGCAGCTACAGCGTGCGCTCTCAGGACATGATTACCTAGTGTTCCATCAGTGAGAACTGAACTTGTCAAAAGGGCCTTCTCCTACTCCACTCCTTGTTCCTGGAATATCTTACAAAAAGATCTGAAGCTCTCGACCTTGACCTCTCTAAATGGCTTTTTTTTTAGAAGTCTTTATTCATTTCATAACAAAATAAAAATACATAACATAACAAGTAACATATCTGTAATTACAAAACATTGTAAATATAAAATGAAAGGCAGCAGATGAAGAAATAATCTCATGTAATCTGCTCCTTATTTATCTAATAAACCATTCAAATAAACAATTTCAAAAAATTGTCAAAACAATTAAATAACTCAAGCGATATTTCAACTATCTAACACTTTTCATGAAGTACAATCGTATATTTTTTTAAGCATATGGATTTTTACCAGTTTCTTAAATACCGAGATTGATTTAGCTTCCTTAACATCTAACTCCAAATCGTTCCACAGTCCAACACCTTGAATTAGGGTAGATCTTCCCTTCAAACTGGTTCTAAATTGCAGTTTAACAAAAACATCTTTCCCCTTAAGATTATAATTACTGGATATTTTTACATAATTCATTTGGATATTAGAAGGCAATGCATTATGATGAGCTCTATACATAAATGACAAGATGTTATAATCCACTAAATCAGGGAATTTCAAAAACTTCAATTCACAAAATAATATATTTGATGGATGACAATTTTTACCCTTGATAATTCTTACAACTCTCTTCTGCAAAATAAAAATTGACTTTGTAATTGATTTACATGCTTTTCCCCAAACATTAAAGCTGCAGTATGTAGCTTTTTTTATGAACATATTTCTTCACTCTGTCACTACCTCCTGACAGACTGATGTTNTACCTGACTCTATAAAAAATTGCAACAGATTTTATATTTTCATTTTAACTGAATTTATGTGTTGCTTCCATGATAATTTATCATCAATGATGACACCCAAAAACTTCGCCTCATATACTCTACAGATTTCTGAATTTTCAATCTTGAATGAAACATCAATAGTTTTATTTTTATTGCTAAATATCATATAATTAGTCTTATCCAAATTTAACGATACTTTGTTGAGTCTAAACCAATTTTGAATTTTACCAAACTCAATCATCATTAATTTCAATAACTGTTCAATATTCATACCAGAACAAAAAAAGTTGTGTCATCCGCGAAAAGAACACATTTAAGGAGACTAGACACCTTAACCAAATCATTTACATACAGGATGAACAACTTTGGACCAATTACAGATCCTTGAGGAACTCCACATGTAATGGTGCTGTAATCCGATCTCACATCATTCATCTGCACAAATTGTTTCCTGTTTTTTAAGTAACTGCACACCCACTTCAGAGTCAATCCTCTGATACCATATTTATACAATTTCTCAAAAAGAACGTTATGATCGACTGTATCAAAGGCCTTTTTTAAGTCAACAAACACTCACACAATACTGTTTTTGGTCCAGGAACACCGGAGCAAATACAAAAGGTAAAACATAATTTAACTTGATGTTTTATTTCTTTATATGAAAAATTGTCTGCATGGTTTATAATTAAAAAAATGCTGGTCAAATCTGATTTTTCCCATTCTTTACAAGAATGTGATCTTTTACTTTAAATCATTAGATATCTTTTTGCTTTATAATTTCACGGCCACAAAAGCCTTCTCCACCTAAAGTGGCTCATGGGCCACCAGTTGATAACCACAGATGTAGCAGGTTGCTGCAGCTCCAGACACGTTTAATGTAGTGAATGAAAGCGTGAAAAAATGTCTCTTTTGGTCGTAAAGGTTGCAGAATCTGTTGTAGACATACATCCGTTGAGTGCTTTTTCAGGGAGATTTATTAAAATCTGTCCTGTGGTACATGAGATATTTTGCTAACAGCCACACAGGGTTGATTCCAACAGTAAAAAATAATGGTGTTTTTTTTTTGCCACAGATATTGTGGAATAGTGCTTGGAGTATGTGCTGGGTATGACTCTCAGCTCCTTCCATGCCAACGTTTTTTTTTATTCATTCAACCTTTATTTAGTCAGGTAAATCTTTTGAACCTCATGGGCTCATTTACGAAAGCGACCTGCTAAAACTAAAGAACAATGAACAGCAGTGGTAGAATTTCCTTAAACAATAAACAAACAAACAATAAACAATAGAAAACAAAAGAGAGAAAAAAAAACAAGAAAGTTTTTTTTTTTTTTAACAAAGTATCAAAAAACTAGCAAAACATTATAAGGTAGACGTATAAAATCAAAGACAGGAACAAATCTGCATTGGTTTTTGCCAGGATTCCAACAGATTCTGAAAACCATTTAGAGAAGTCAAGGTCGAGAGCTTCAGATCTTTTTGTAAGATATTCCATGAAGCAGGAGCGGAGTAGGAGAAGGCCCTTTTTCCAAGTTCAGTCCTCACTGACGGAACACTGCAGGTAATCATGTCCTGAGAGCGCACGCTGTAGCTGCACTCACGCAAAGACATGTAGGAGGAGATGTATGAGGGCAGCAGACCAAGAAGTGATTTAAAGATGAAAATGTACCAGTGGAAGAGTCTGCGTGAGGTTAATGATGTCCAGTTAACCAGTGAATACAGGGTGCAGTGGTGGGTACGATAATCACAACCAGTTATGAATCTTAGTGCACCATGATAGACAACATCCAACATCCGCAGGGTGCTTGTAGGAGCATTCATGTAGAGAATGTCACCGTAATCAATGGAGGGAAGGAAAGTCACAGACACAAGGCGTTTCCTGACATTCAGTGATAGACATGATCTGTTTCTGAAAAAGAAACCCAGTTTAACTTTCAGTTTCTTCACTAGGTTTTCCACGTGGAGTTTAAAAGAGAGATGTGAATCGATCAGGATACCCAGATATTTATAGGAATCAACAAACTCAATAGGGACACCATTTGAAGATAAAATCAGAGGAGGATCTGCTGGAACCGCCTTCCTATTTGAAAAAAACATCCCTTTTGTTTTATCAGCATTTAGGACAAGTTTGAGACGGAACAAATCTGACTGGATGATGTCAAAAGCGGATTGCAGTAACTGGAAAGCCTTAGCTACTGTTTTAGCTCGGCAGTAAACAACTGTATCATCAGCATAGAAATGTAAGGATGCATCAGGGATGCAGTGACCTACATTAGCTATGTAGATTGTAAAGAGAGTGGGTCCTAAAACTGAGCCTTGTGGTACACCATTTTTAACTGTTAAATAGCTGGAAGAAGTACCGTTATGTTGAACACATTGCCTCCGATTGGAAAGATAGTTAGAAAACCAACCGAT
>JBBPBX010042061.1:0-21049 GCA_038048925.1 Garcialebias charrua | reverse complement strand
GGGGCGGGTTGCCCCACCTATATAATGGTAGGGGAAACACTGGGACATGTCCAGAGGAGGGACAGTGGTTTGGACATGTCCAGAGGAGGGACAGTGGATATATTGGTAGAAGGATGTTAGAAATGCCGCTGCCAGGAAAAAGACAGAGGAGACATATGGATGCAGTTAAAGAGGACATGAAGGTAGTTTGAGTGAGGACAGAGCAGAGGACAGAGTGAGATAGAGGAGGATGACTCGCTGTGGAAACCCCTGAAGAAGGAAAAGCTGGGGGGGAAAAAAGGAATAATAATAATAATAAACTTTATTTGTATAGCACCTTCCTACAATGCCTTGCATTGACCAAGGTGCTTAACAGGATAAAAAGATGAATAAACTGGAACAATAAATCAATGAAAATAGAATAAGAAACAACAGCAATAAAAGAAGGCAATGGAAATAAAAATGCTACATACTAAGAAGAAGAAGAAGATTTGTTTAACAGGGCTCTCTTTATCAACTTTTATGACGGTTGAAAATCTGGTGATGTTTTAGGTCATATTGATGCAGAAATATAGAAAATTGTAATTGTTTCACAAATTTTAAGCAGCACTGTAATACACAAATGTGTATATCCATGGTTAGCTGGATGTACAGAAATCTGCAGTTGTGATATCTTGCCTCCGCTTGGACGCCTAACACAAATATGGTGTAGAGACAGTCAAGAAAATGTGCTTGGTTTGTCCTCCAGCAATCTAAACCAATAGGAGCATAACTAAAGGCTAGCTCAGGAGACCCAAGCCCACACTACCTATAGGATTTATCCAAAGGGAAGTAATAAGCCTAATCGTAAAGCTTTAGTATGTAACTTATTTTTTAAACATATTTCTTCACTCTGCCACTATCTCCTGATAGACTGATGTTAGACAGGTAATCTCTGAAAAAACTATAGTCCTCTGGCGTCTCCCGGTGGTAATAAAAGCATTTATAAAAACCACAGCGCCCCGCGATTAACCAGCCAATAAAAACAGAGCTTTTAACTTCTCACGCTCCTAACCCACGCCCACCCCCCACCCCCCGCCAGCCCGCAGCGGCCGCGGCACGTTCTCATTCAAAGAATTGCAAAGGGATGCAAAACTGTTTTGTATGTGACACAAATGTATTAAATTCCCCTTCTTCATCCCTGAGCTGGACTTTTCTTTTGTTTTTTTGCCAAAAGTCAAGTGATCGCTTCTTCCTTCACTGACAGAAATGAGGAAATGGATTTGTCACGAGCGAATTAAAATCATGTCCAACTTGGCTGCAAGAGGCTCTGCAGATTTCAGGGTGTTTTTGTTTTGCTGGACCAGCGCTCCATGGTTTTATTTTATTTTTTTAGAACGTTTTATTAACATATAAACACAGAATATGCAGCGGCTCCGAGAGGACATGCAGCGGAGGCGGAGCTGATCTCAAGTTCAGCAGATCACGGGGGGAACAGAGCCATATATGGCTCTGAGGGGGAGGGAGCAGAATGCTTTTCCCTGTTGAAAATATTTCTAAGTGCCAGTGTATTCCAGAAACTGCAGAATGCAGCTTTAATAGTAGGGATGCACCGATCCACATTTCTCACTTCCGATCCGATACCGATACTTAAGAACTGGGTATCAATCGATACCGATACTTTTCCGATCCGATACTGTTCAGGTATGTGAATCTGTTTAAAGGCATTTTTGTACTGAGACTATTCATTTTAACATTGTGTGAGATAAACCCAATGAAGACACTCCTGAGCCTTATAACAAGAAACTCTCAAACTTTAACAGTGCACAAGAGGCAAGTCTATACCACACACATGTCCTTCTCACTCATGGTTCAGCTGGAAAAACAAAAAAAAAACGCTAAGCATGATGGGAAAGACAACAAAATCCACTCCCCTTAACCACTAAGGGAGTGGATTTTGTTGTCTTTCCCATAATGCTTAGCAGTTTTTTAGTTTTCCAGCTTTAGGTGCATCTGGAAAACTAAAAAAACGCTAAGCATGATGGGAAAGACAACAAAATCCACTCCCTTAGTGGTTAAGGGGAGTGGATTTTGTCGATAGACTTGCCTCTTGTGTGCTGTTAAAGTTTTTTTTTTTTTTTAAAGAATTTATTGAATTTTCCAAATAAACAATTTTACATTAACAAAACAAATCAAATTCTCACCCCACCCCCATCTATACCAGCTCGGCACATCAGTAAACACTTCCACAGTCAGGACATTAAGATGAATACGTCACAAATTGATCTAGACAAAAGAGCGAAAAAGTAAAAAAAATTATAATAATGATAATTACAAAACTTGCAAAACAAAGGCAGGCCCGCCAGTAACAGTCTTTCATTGGAGGAATTTTAGTACTGGGTCCCATATTTTCTCAAACACACTGATGTTATCTGCATTGCATTATCTCAGTCTTTCCAGATGTAGAGTATTTGCCAGTTCCCCCAACCACATATCAAATGTAGGCACACAGCCTTTTTTCCAAAATCTCAAAATCAACCTTTTTGCAATCACCGTACCAAACAGAACAGCCATTTTCTCGTTTTTAGTGGCTGGTTGCAAAGCACTGGAGGCCCCAATGATGGCAATAAGTGGTTCTGGGTCCCATTGTTTCCCAAAAGCTGTCGAAAAAAAATGAAAATTTTTTGTCCAAAATGAGTGAAGCTGTACACATGACCAGAAGGAGTGTGTCAAGTTACCAGTAGCAGCCTGACAGCGATTACAAATTGGAGACACGCTTGTAAAAAAGGTGCTTAGTTTCTCTCTCGAATAATGAAGTCTATGTATTGTTTTGAACTGTATGAGGTTATGTCTGGCATTGACTGAACAGTTGGATATACTTCTCAAACACTCCTCCCATACTTCGTCAGATAGCTGCTGTCCTAGCTCTTCCTCCCATGCTTTTTTTATCCTGGTTGTGTCCAGGGATTTGTTATTAAAAATCTTATAAAAATATGACACTGCCCCTTGGTTGGTAGGTTCAAATTTAATTATTTCCTCCAGAATTTCATGTTTCTTTAAATTCCCAAAGTCTGCTACATTTTTCCTAACATAATCCCGAACCTGCAAATAGCGGAAAAAACTTGAAGGGGGAAGATTATATTCAGAGCATAACTGTGCAAAAGATGCAAAAGTTCCACTAATATATAGGTCACCTATCACATCAACGCCTCTCATTTTCCATATCCTGAAGTCGGCGTCGCTTAAACCAGGTGCAAAGGATTGATTTTCACAGATAGGAGTGTCAAAATAAACCACTGGAGCTTTTCAAAAAAGGCGTTCAATACAGGATCAACTGGACTTTATTTGTTGCAGAAAACGTTTCGACTTCTGTCCAGAAGTCTTTTTCAATTCTGAATGAATGGAAGCTGTGAGAACGAGAAGTTTTATACAAGCCACGCACCAACATATGAAATTGGAAACTGAAATAACACCACAAAATACCTAACATGCCCATTCTATTTAAATTGACAAAACAACACATCACACCTGGGGGTTTGTAACACATACATGTAAATTGAAAGATCACACCTTAACAGTAGGAGGTTCCCTTGAGGTCTCTGGTAGAAGACACAAAACTGTATGTAAATTGACAAAAAACACCTCCCAAACAACAACAGAGGCTACTCAGAGAAACTTTGTTAGTCTAATTTACAGACAAGACATCCCTGCTCCCATCCAGTGTAAAACGTTTCGGAATCAAATCCAAAACTGAGTTATAAGTCTTAGAAAGTTGAAATCTCAGACCTCCTCCTCTGTTAAGAGAAGGTTTTTCTCTCTTAACATACAAAGCTTCCTTCACCCCCCTCTCCTGTATTGAACGCCTTTTTTGATTTTATCATGTCCTGGACGACTGAGAATCTTCACCAGCACACTGGAGCTTTTATAAATTTTTGTATCTGTTTCCATATTCTGATAGTATTGCCAATGACTAAATTATTAGTATAGAGTGTTTTGTTGACTTTAACAGGGTTATTGAGGAGGGCTGTCAGAGATGACTTACAACAATGCAGACGTTCTAAAGATAACCAGGCTGGACAGGACCTATCAGGTGAGAGTGGGCCCTTCCTCCACCAGGCTAGGATGGATAAATGGCAAGCCCAGTAATATTGCTTGAAATCTGGTAGGGAGAATCCACCCTCTGCTCCTGGTTTACATAAGTGTATTTTGGAGATTCTGACCTTTTTATAGCTCCAAATAAATGGTATAATAATAGAGTCTAATTGTTTGAAGTAGGATGTTCCTATAAAACTTGGCACAGACTGAAATAAATGAAGAAATCGTGGTAACACCACCATTTTAATGGCGTTGATCCTGCCCGCCATGGATAGTGGGAGAGTTTTCCAGAAATCAATATTCTGCTTAAGTTGTAGAATTTTACTCTGCCAGTTAAGTCGTAAGAGTTGCTCTGGTTTTTTTGTTACCAACACACCCAAATATGTAAAGGAGTCATATGCTATTTTAAATGGTGTAGACCTCAAATGTACTGGATCAGCTGCTGTAGAGAGCGGCATTAATTCACTTTTGTCCCAGTTAATAGAGAAACCTGAGAAGCAGCCAAAATTGTTGACAACTGTCAAAAGAGAAGATAACGATTTCCGTGGGTTGGAGACATATGTGTGCTGTTAAAGTTTGTGTGTTTCTTGTTGTAAGGCTCAAGAGGGTCTTCATTGGTTTTAACTCACACAATGTTAAGACGACAGTCACAGAATATGATGGAACACATGTGCTCTTTAAAGCTGGATCGGAAATATCGGTAGGTTGGATCCGATATCCGATACTTAAAATATGCTGGTATCGGATACCGATACCGATACTGGATCGGATCTGCCCCATCCCTATTTAATAGTAGACAATGTGTCAGCTTCATGGACAGAAACTGGAAGTTGGTTCCACAAGAGAGGAGCCTGATAACAGAGATCTGCCTTCCATTCTGATTTTGGAAACTCTAGGTACCACAAATAAACCTGCAGCCTGAGAATGAAGTGCTCTGTTTAAGAAATGTGGAATAATAAGCTTTTTATGATAAGGTGAAGCTTTGCTGTTTAGAGCTTTGATTGTTAGAAGTAAGATTGTAAATACTACTCTGAATTTGAGTCAATGGACAGAAGCTAGAATTGGAGAAATAATGGCTTGCCTTTTAACACTCATCAGAACTGAGGGAGCAGCATCTTGGATCAACTGAAGACTTTTTAAAAAGTGTTTTCAAAACCCAGATGGTGAAGAATTACAAGACTCTAGCCTAGAAGTGATAAATGGATCAGTTTTTCTGCATCATTTTGTGACTAGATGTTTCTAGTTTTAGTGATACTGTGCAGGTAGAAGAAAATAATTTTTGTAACATTTTAATGTAAGGGTTAAGTGACATTCTGATTTGAAAAAATATATATATTTTTTTTACAGGCATATTTTACACACCAACTATGACATGAGCATGAGACAGTTCATTCATGTCACAAGGTATACTAAACAAGTTTATTTTTAAAAGAACCATTATGCTTATGGTACAATAGGTGGAATTTTTAGTAGGGGTTGGGTTCAAGTGCACCTGAACACCCCACAGCCTCAGTTTTAGAAAAATGGAGATTGTCTACCTCAGTATATCATGGTAAAAATTTGAGTTTTAAGCACATTTTCAATATTTCAATGATTAGAGTTTCACTGACGCATTTCTTTTTCTGTTTGGGTTGAAACGGCCGCTTCAGTTTCAACCCAAACAAAAAAAGGTGGCGACACAACAACTCTGTGGTGATATAGATGTTACACAGAACTCGAGTCCAGAAGGCGCTAGCGGTAGCAGGCTAAGCTAGGCTAATCTCCAACGTGCGGCAAGTTTGCTTCAAAATGAGTGCCCATGACGGTCAGAATGTGACTGAACAAGCTTTCGCAAGTGAAGAGAAAGTAGATGATATCATTGATAAGAGAGGAAAGACTAATTCGGCAGTGTGGAAATGGTTCAGTTTTCTAAGATCTGATGAACTGCAGGTTTCAGTGTCCTGCAGAATGTGACG
Source organism: Garcialebias charrua (assembly GCA_038048925.1). NCBI lineage: Eukaryota > Metazoa > Chordata > Actinopteri > Cyprinodontiformes > Rivulidae > Garcialebias > Garcialebias charrua. The sequence goes on along the minus strand of JBBPBX010042061.1, from coordinate 15,041 downwards.
GACAGTCGTTCTAACTAGCAGTGGGAGTATGTCTAACTTGTAGCACTTTGAGATTTTCATTAATGAAAAGTGCGTTATAAATTGAATTCATTATTATTATTATTGTTTCATCTGAAGAGTTTCCACTCGATAGAATATGATGAGTCAGAAGATTAGGTTAGGTTAGGTTACTTTATTTATACCCAAGGGTAAATTTAGTTTGCAGTGATGAAGCAGATGAAGCACAATAAAAGTTTGAGCCAATGTATCCCTGAAACAACACCCCCAACTGTATCAAAAGAGAAACCCCTGGGTTTGGTTATGTTGTGGTTTAAAGTTAAAAATATTACTATTGACAAAGTTGAGTTTTATGTTTATTTGATAGTGATTTCAATTTTTTTCAAGGCTAAATACAAATAAAAGTTGAACATTAATTTATTTGTACAGTTTGTACAGTTTTTCTGAAGCTTTTATATCGTTTATATTGATACTGAATTGTATCGTTATCAACCACAATTAAGAAATATATTGTGATAAAAGTTTTGGCCATATCATCAAGCCCTACATCATCATTAATAACTATATCCAGTATGGTAAATGTTGAATAACAATGTGCTGGTGCATACAGGTGACCCCCTACCTACGACTCCATCGACCTACGGCGTCCCGGACCTACGAACGTATCATATTTAATAAAAATATGACATTACTGTATTAAAAAAAAAAAAAAATTTTTTTTTTTTTGTGTTTAAATGTTCTTAATTTCATGTGTACATCACTTTGTTGCAGCTGTGGTTGTTTTAAAGGCTTTATAAATAATAATTATGATAAAAATGATCATTTCTGATCATTTTTGTCATGATTGCGCAATAATTACGCAACTTCCGGTCATAACAGGAAGAAGGTCGGTCATAACAGGAAGAAGGTCTCCAGTCACCGGAGGCCAGCCATCTTAGGTTAGTCACGGCTACAGGCAGCAAGGTTTGGAAGACTTGTTGATCAGGATTGCCTCATATGGATTAATTACTATCTGGAATCGCTCTGTGAGCTCTGTGGACGTCTCAGACTGGAGCAGGAGCTGCAGATTGATCGCCGATAGCGCCGCACCGTCCCTCCAACACCAGGTCATGGCCTGGCTAGCAGAAGCTAACACAGGCCTCGAGAGCTAACACAGGCCTCGAGCAGCTCCCGTGGTTTGCTCCCGGCCGCCGCGCTGCTCTGCCCGACAACAACAACGCATGGCAACCTAAGATGTCGGCTTTGACCATCTCAAAGTAAGAAAATATATTTTTATTTATTCTGTAAATGTGAATAGCAATGTTTAACATTACAGTACACTACTGTACATGCTTAAATGTGTGCGCGCGCTCCGTTAGCATGATAAATAAAGGTTGAATGAATGAATGAATGAATTTTTTTTTTTAAAATAATTTTCACCCCCTACCTACGGCAGAATCGAGCTGCGAACCGTTCTTAGGTCCCTAAATCGTTCGTAAATCGGGGGTTCCCTGTATATGGAATTGTGTAGTGTATACACGGGTACAAAATGGTAATTTTGTACAATACTGGCACAAAACACCAATTTCTGAGCACAAAAATTTGCCACTTTGTATGAAACAACACTTCAGAAGTACAAAAGATAAATGTTTTTATTTTGTCCAAATATTTTTGCCAAGATATCACAGATGCCTATCACCCAAAACTGCAAACATGATTTCTCTTATTTCAGTCTTCATACATGTCCTTGTTAAAATGGTAAAGTTGATAATATTACAAATAGTATAGATGAAGTATTTCACAATAAAGAATTGACTGTATTTATTTATTTATACAATTTCCTGAAATGAACAATCCTAGTAGTAAATTAAGAAAATGTGAAGATTGTGGAAAAATACCCTGCTCATTCTAGCAACTTTTAAAAATATAAACTTTTTAAAAGCAGTTATTAGTTTGAAAATCAAAGCTTTTACACTTTGTTTATGATTTTTCATACAGGCCTAAAGGTAGTTGTAGACTTTGAAGACTGCACAGGAACCCTTTTATAACTAAAATAATAGTGAAGCACAAAGTTCAAGCCATGAAGAAGACATTTATTTTGTCCAGAGCAGACTATTCTCTGTGGCCTTGGTATAATAACCCATTTTGGAATAAGCAACACTTGAATTGGGTCAGCCTAGAAAATGCTATATTCTGTTAGGTTTCTGAAATGAGGACAATGTGCTCCTCGTAAAAATGTGTCAAAGCTGAACTTAATGAAGATATAATGATAATGATTAAATGAAGCAGATCCTGGTTGGGTCTTACCTCTGGGGTTAGCTGGTTTAGTTAAACCCTTGATGTCAAGAGCGCTGCTAATGTTGTCCTTTATGGTGGTTTTGTAGCCTTCCACAACAAAGTTGATGGTCTCTCTTAAACTGCCAAGGTTATAAAAGACTTGCAAGGCTGTGCCCACCTGGGTTGGGTTCTGATCCCAGAGAGAAGAGAAGAAAATGATATACACCTTCATTAATTTACTTACCAACCCCCTTTAAAGACAACTTGACAACTTCAAGACAACTTCATTAGGTGAATCGTTTTGTTTTACCAGTTCTAACTCAGTTGAAAAAAAAAATTTGTAAGCAATATGTATGTTGCCATAGGAATGCAGTCCATTTGACTGCTTTGTTCTCTGCTCATCATAACACATTGCTTCTCACTTTCTGCACAGTACAGAGAAATATTTTAGTTTAGGGTGAACCCAATAATTTGCTTGATGACCAGTGAGATACTGAATGCAGACATGTTTCTGTTTTTAGTATTTTATATCGCTTTAAAACCTAGCTGTTTTTCTTTCATTATTTTAATACAATTTTCTTTTATTTGTTCTTCTCATTTTGTACGCATCCTTTATGATTGTCTACTGTTGTCATCACTCTGTTAAAATCAAGTCTCTCTTGTAAATGAGTTCCTTAGGCTCAATGGGATTAACCTGTAGAAATAAAAGTTGAATGAATGATCCAAAATTGTCTTATATCATGTTACAACAGTAAGGAGAAAAGATTAAAGAAAAAGTGAGCAAAAACATTAAAGATCCACTGACGTGATTTTTCTACTATTCATCAAATTGCTCAAAATATATATATATTATCATTTAAATATGTTAATTTTTGCAAACAAAATGATAAATCACTTTAATTTTGCTTTAAAAGTGATTTTGAACTTCAAGCCGTGTTTAATCATGGGAAATCCGTTTACACCTGAACGCACCATCTGTGATGTAATGTGCAGAGTGAGAGGCAGAGGGCTCCAGTCTCTTCAATAGCAGACATTTTAAAACCTGACTAATTTAGCAATCTAGGTGAAGATTTAAGCTATTTGTCTTCATTTTGGGAAGCAGAAAATAGTTTGGGTGATGGAACAAGAAACAGCAGGATCTAATTTAGATCTGATGCCGTATCAGACTTACTTTTATGTGAGCTGCTCATACCGTGACAAGCCAAGAGCTCTGCCTCAACTCTGCACATGACATCACAGATGGTGCGTTCGGGTGTAAACGGATTTCCCATGATTAAACACAGCTTGAAGTTCAAAATCACTTTTAAAGCAAAATTAAAGTGATTTATCATTTTGTTTGCAAAAACTAACATATTTAAATGATAATATATATATATTTTGAGCAATTTGATGAATAGTAGAAAAATCACGTCAGTGGATCTTTAAAGAGAAATGTAGTTTGCTGTCAGTGACAGTTACTCTGGTTGTTCTCAGAGCAAAATTATTTTAATAGGTCTGGTAGTTCCAGAAACAAACAGTTTTTGCCAGCAAGTACAGAGGTGACAGCAGCAGTAGCTAAAAATACACCTAGCAGATTTATTAAGACCACGTATGTAGTGTAGCAAAGAAAGGGCAACATGTGGAAACTTGATGGAAGATAAAATTAAAACTCCGTATTGAATAAAAAACAAAACTAGAAGGTTCATGCTCAGTAATCCAGGTATCAAATCCGATAATTCTCAATCAGGTCATCTGGACAGTTAATTTTTTTAGTAGAAACGTTTCACCCTCACTCCAGAGGGCTTCATCAGTCAGGTGAGAGTGAGAACTACTTGGAACTACTTGGAACTACGGTACTCTGACTGACGAAGCCCTCTGGAGTGAGAGTGAAACGTTTCTACTAAAAAGAAACTGTCCAGATGACCTGATTGAGAATTAACTGTTTTCAAAATCTCCATATCAAGTCGTTTAGAAACAGCTTCCTTCAAGAATAAAAAAATTATTTCCATCCATCAAACGAAAAAAACTCAACAATTTTCTTTCTCAGCAGGGTCCTGGAGGGTGCGTGGGAGTTTGTCCAACCAGTTTACATGTGCTTTGTGGACTTGGAGAAGGCATTCGACCGCGTCCCTCGGGGGGTTCTGTGGGGGTACTCCGGGAGTATGGGGTACCAGGCCCTTTGATAAGGGCTGTTAGGTCCCTGTACGACCGGTGTCAGAGCTTGGTCCGCATTGCCGGCAGTAAGTCAGGCTCGTTTCCGGTGAGAGTTGGACTCCGCCAAGGTTGCCCTTTGTCACCGATTCTGTTCATAACTTTTATGGACAGAATTTCTAGGCGCAGCCAAGGTGTTGAGAGGATCCGTTTTGGTGACCTTAGAATCGCTTCTCTGTTTTTTGCAGATGATGTGGTCCTACTGGCTTCATCAGTTCGTGATTTACAACTTTCACTGGAGCGGTTTGCAGCCGAGTGTGATGCGGCCGGGATGAGGATCAGTTCCTCCAAATCCGAGGCCATGGTCTTGAGCCGGAAAAGGGTAGCATGCCCTCTCCGGGTCGGGGAGGAGGTCCTGCCCCAAGTGGAGGAGTTTAAGTATCTCGGGATCTTGTTCACGAATGAGGGAAAACTGGAGCGTGAGATCGATAGGCGGATAGGTGCAGCGTCCGCAGTGAAGCGGGCGCTGTACCGGTCTGTCGTGGTGAAGAGAGAGCTGAGTCAAAAGGCAAAGCTCTCAATTTACCGATCGATCTACGTTCCCACCCTCATCTATGGTCATGAGCTTTGGGTTATGACCGAAAGAACAAGATCTCGGATACAAGCGGCTGAAATGAGTTTTCTCCGCAGGGTGGCTGGACTCTCCCTTAGAGATAGGGTGAGAAGCTCAGTCATCCGGGAGGGACTCGGAGTAGAGCCGCTGCTTCTCCACATCGAGAGGAGCCAGTTGAGGTGGCTCGGGCATCTGGTTAGGATGCCTCCTGGACGCCTCCCTGGTGAGGTGTTCCGGGCATGTCCCACCGGGAGGAGACCCAGAGGAAGACCCAGGACACGCTGGAGGGACTATGTTTCTCGGCTGGCCTGGGAACGCCTTGGGATTCCCCCAGAGGAGCTGCTCCAAGTGGCTGGGGAGAGGGAAGTCTGGGCCTCCCTACTTAGGCTGCTACCCCCGCGACCCGACCCCGGATAAGCGGAAGAAGATGGATGGATGGATGGATGGAATTTTCTTTAGGAGCATGAACTTTCTTGCCTCAACAGAATTTCGTTTTGTAGGTTAGTTTGTGCAGAAGTCTCCAACATGTACATAAAAATGAATGGGATAAAACCGAAATAATGGTACCAATACAGCTCAGTGCATAACAATTACATACTTGGTACTTTCTGGATACTAAACTGGAAAGTAAATGTAACATATCTAGTACATACCCTGTAAGTTCAGAGTAGCAAGTCCCTCTGTAATGCAGCCCAGTCCCCTAGGTACCCAGTATGTAATGGGAAAGTATCAGAAATGTACTCCTGAAGTACAAGTAATGTATCGAGTATTCGCTACACACCAGATACATACCCCATAAATACCAAGTACGAATCCCATAAGACCAGGCTAACAAATCACTTTATAATACAACTTGCAAGTACTAGGTACAAACCCTATAAGTAAAATGCAGCATGTTGTTTTAAAATACAGCTATTAAAGGAGACCACAGATATGTTTTTAAAATTTTTATGGTATTTCTTTGGGGTTACCAGACACTGTTTATTCAATTTAATACACAAAATAATTCTTAGATAATCAATTATACCCTTTTTAATTCTGCCATTTTTAACTTTCGTTTTGAACGACCGGTTTATGATAATGAGATCTCGTGGCACGCCCTTCAAAGATCTGCTTGCATTAACTCCGCCCTCCAAAGGCAGACGAGGAAGTCAACTCACGTTACTGCCACAGAGCCGAGCTGACTGAGCTGAACTGGACCACGACAGATCAGAGTGTACAAGTTGTCGTGTCATTTTTTATTCTTCCTCTGTAATGTCTCCTCTGACTCTCCCACCCTCTGCCTGTGCGCGCGAGCTGGAGGGAGCAAAGCACACACACGCACACACACACTCACAGCGGGGCTATCTTTTTATCTGTGTTTCTCCGAGGAGCCGTGCTGGCCCGACACACAAACACACACACACACACACACTCACACAAACATGCACACATCTGTTCCCATCTGAAAACTATCAATTTTAAATCTGCTTAGTGCTCCATTATCTGCGCCAGGAGTTTAAAAAAAAAAGGGGGGGAAAAAAAAAGATCATGGACAAGATGCGAACCCAGGTCTCCCGAGTGGCGTTCGAGCGCGCTAACCACTCAACCAAACTGGCAGTTGTGCAAAAGTAGTCCTTCATCGTATAAGAAGTGTAATTCTTCTACGGTAATGTCGCCTGGACATTGCCATTAAAAATAAAATTAAGCCACGCATCTCTGCTCTCTGAGACTGGAAGAGTGTGTATCAACACATGTTGTGTAATGCAGCCAACAACGCAACATTTAACTTTAGGAGCCATTCTGCTGAGATGAACTATTCTTCTTCTTCTCCATTTGATTTATGGCGGATCGCAAACAACTGTTAGGTGCATACCGCCACCTAGTGTGCAGGCTGAGATGAACTCAGGAACCGCGTGGGTGGAGCATTACCAGGGGTTGCTAGGTGACGGGGGCGGGACAAAGGTTGGGATGGGTTGTGGCTGTGGGTTGTGGCTGCGGTTTGTGACGTAACAAACCGCAGGAAGTGCAATCGGCCCGTTTCTATCTAAGATAAATAAATATACTTATAGTAAATAAACCACTGGGTGCATTTTTTTGGCCTTAGGACTGTTTTTTTATGAAGTAAATACCCAAAGTTGAGTACAAAAACATTAAAAAGTGAATTTTGCATCTGTGGTCCCCTTTAAACACGTTTTTAGATCAAATATTGCCGATTTAAACAAATACGAACAATTACATGAAAATTAACACAGACATAGTACTATGAAACCTTTTAAACACATTCTAGGGAGTTTATCAGCTAAAAAAAGTTGAATTTGCATTTAGTTCCTCTTTAAATAACAAACATACAGAATGATACACAGGTGTAGAAAATCAAGTAGAGTAACTCAAAGATTGTATCATTGAACAGAATAGGACTCAATCTGAAAAAAGATCATCAGTTATAGCATGTATATATCAATATAGGGCTGAGCCATATCATATCATTCCCGGTAATACCGGTAAAAAAAAGCTTGCCCGGGCAAAAAAGTTATATCATGATATGCTAATTTCATGACGTAATATGTTGGAGCGCCCCGCCCCTTTACCAACCGAGCGCTTCAAGCGATCGAACCTAAGTGCACAACCCCCCTCCACCAGTCTGCGTGCAATACTAGCTAGCTAAAAAATAAACAACTCGCGTCTCAGCTTCTCTCCCCCTGCTCTCAAGTACAGACAGCTCAAAAGGCTCTGAGCCGCGTGTGCAGGTTGCAGCTCTCCCTCGCTCTAAACTGCCGTTACAAATACGTAGCTCAGCTGTCTCTTACGGACCGAGGCAGGTGTTCAGAGACAGATCAGTTAAAAAAAATGAATCAGAAAAATGAATAATTCCTGCAGGAACAGAGGAAGCTGAAACACCAACAAGCTTCAGGGTCAGCTGATCACCTTGTTACAAATTCTGGAAGTTATAGCTCATTTACAGGCAACATATATTTTGTTGTAGGTTTCATTTATGCTCAACATATTTTCGGATTCATTTTATTTAGTTGTTTTAGGAAACTACACATGCACTTTAGTTTTTGTGGTGGTTTTTGTTGATCTATATTTTGTGCAGACTTTTTCAATCTAAATAACAAATCATTTTTATTTTTTTATTTTTATACTTGGAGACTGAATACTTTATAAAGTAATTTCAGTAAAATGACCCCTTGTTGTTGTTTTTATAAATTTTATATAATACTGCAAAGCCACATGTTAAGTTAATTTTGTCAAATAATTAAATTTGATTTGTTTGCGTTTTTGTTATATCACAAAATGTATCGTTATCGTGATAATGCTCTGAAATATCACAATATAATTTTTGAGCCATATTGCCCACCCCTATACCAAACCAAAACAATAATGAAACATATCATTAAAGCTGCTATATGTAATTTCTGGAACACGCTGGAACTTAGGAAATTTTTGAACAGAGACATGTTTCTGGTCCCTCCCCCTCAGAGCCATATATGGCTCTTCTCCCCCTCGTTTTCGCAGTAAATCAACTCAGCTTCCTTAACTCCACCTCCACTACATGTCCTGTCGCAGCCGCTCCGAATTTCTGTGTTTATATGTTAATAAAACGTTCTAAAAAATAAAATAAAAACATGGAGCGCTGGTCCAGCACAACAGAACACCATGAAATCTGCAGAGCCTCGGCAGCCTCGTTGGACAATTTGCTCGTGACAAATTCATTCATTTCCTCAATGTTTCTGTCATGAATCAGTGGAGGATGAAGTGATCACTTGACTTTTGGCAAAAAAACAAAAGAAAAGTCCAGATCAGGGATGAAGAAGGGGAATTTAATTCAGGGGCGGCCGTGGCGTGGTGGTAATGGCAGTCGTCCCCCGATCGGAAGGTTGGCGGTTCGAATCCCGGTTTCCCACACCATGTGTCGTTGTGTCCTTGGGCAAGACACTTAACCCCGAGTTGCTCCCGGTAGGACTGGAAAGCACCTTGCATGGTAGTCTGCCGCTACCGGTGTATGAATGTGTGTAGCATTCAATGTGTGTAGCACTTTGAGATTTTCACTAATGAAAAGTGCGTTATAAATTGAATTCATTATTATTATTATTATTAAATTAATACATTTGTGTCACATACAAAACAGTTTTGCATCGCTTTGCAATGCTTTGAACGAGAACCTGCGCGGCCGCTGCGGGCTGGGACAGGCGGGGGCGTGGGTTAGGAGCGTGAGAAGTGAGAAGCTCTGTTTTTATTGGCTGGTTAAAAACTGTTTTTATTGGCTGGTTAACGGCGGGTCACTGTGTTTTTTTTATGCTTTTAGAGAAGCAAGGGGAATATCGTTTTTTTCAGAGATTACTTGTCTAACATCAGTCTGTCAGGAGGTAGTGACAGAGTGAAGAAATATGTTTTAAAAATATTGTTAAAAAAGTTACATATAGCTCCTTTAATCATTTCTAACAATATGTCAACCTCTAAATGATGCAAAAATGTATTTTAAGAAATATTTAACAGTTAATGTAACCTAGAGGCATAAAGTAAAAAAAAGACAACATCCTTACTACAAGATCCATTACAAAAAGGGCTTAAAGTCTATAGTTTCATTAAGGCCTGGATATTCTAAAGCCTTTAATTTAAAAATCCAGTACCGGTATGTTTCTAACTGTAAAAGAGATCGCAGTCTATCCCCTCCTCTTTTATGTTCTGCCACATGCTGAATGCCAAAACATAAAGTGTTACTATTGCTGTTATGCACTGATTTGTAATGTTGTGCCATCGGATATTCTAGATTGTTTTTATTAATGGCATAACGATGTTCAGCTATTCTTTTCTTAAATTTTCTGTTAGTTCTTCCTATATAAAAGCAGTTACAAGGGCATACCAGGCAGTAAACTACAAATTCTGTGTTACAGTGGATCAAGCCCTTTATTGTGTAGGTCTCAGTTGTGCGGAAGTCTCTGAAAGTTTTAGTTTGAATTATAAAAGAACAAGTTTGACATCTACTACCCATACATCTATACATTCTATTCATTTTAAGCCAGTTGGTATTTCTAGTTCTGAAATCACTGTGTACCAGCCTATCACCAATATTGGGAGCTCGTTTGAAACCAAAACATGGCAGAGTAGCAAAGATGGACTTGGGCAAGCTTTGCTACTCTGCCACGTTTTGGTGGCAGCAGCAATGCAGTGTGGCATTATCGAAATTTAAACCAGTTAAACGCAATATTAAAAAGCTGTGTCACGCCAAAAATACACTACACGCGTTGCAGCTCCGCCCCGCTCCGGTCCGACCTCCGCAGCAAATACGCACCCTTTATAATCAATGAGAGAGTTTACACTGGCTCCGCACGGCGGCAGCGAGCTGCGGAGAGCGGACGGCAGTCCGTCAAAATTAGAAATTTTTCTATTTCTGCCGGACGCCGGAGCTGTGCCGGAGTCAACTTTTGAAGATTACGTCGCACCAACAGGAAAAGGAACGAGCACAACTTCCGTATTTACAAAATAAAATCACCACGGGCGGACTAATCCTAGCTCTATACGGATTTATTTGTACAAAAATGCTGTCAAACTATCATTTATGACTACGCCTACAAACGCAATACAAGAAACAAAAAGAAATACAAGAAATAAATAAAGTATTTTATTCTGAAATGTAATACATCACTTCCTGTTGCTCAAACCATGTCCTGTCGCTCATTTACGAGAGAAGATCAAGGCAGCAGTCTCTACTTTTGTTCTCTTTCTTCCACCGAGTGAATTGTTTTGTTCTGACTTACTTATTTATCACTTGATTTATCGCGCGATCTCGCAATTCCCGCGCATGCGTCTCGGAGCAGCGCATCCAGTCGGACCTGAGCTGAGCGCAGGAAGTGGAAATTGGACTCGCTCAGCTGCGACCTGCGGAGCGGGGCGGAGCCGCGTGTAGTGTATTTTTGGCGTAATGTTAGCCTTGCGGTGTTATTACTCCAGATTTTAAAAAGGACCTAACCACCTCACTCACATACATTACACAGGTGAAATTTTTTTTGAATTTCTTGGGTGAAAAATACAACAAAAGGTTTAAAGTTTTTGAATTGATTAAGTTTTTACATATCACAAACAGCAATAAACAAGTTTATAGGAAAATTTTAAGCCAACGTGTTCAACTAATCATGGTCCACTTTAAAGAGGAACTTACCTCACTGTGAAACTATAGCTCCGCCCCAAGACAAGATTTTAAAAAATGCAACAAAGTGGGTGTGCCAAGAGGCACCGCCTAAAGCAGGGGGAGGTGGTGGGGGGGTTAGAGCAAGGAGGTGTGGCCAGGACGAGAGGCCCTGACATGCAGCTAGCATTAGCATAATGTATGCAACATGGAGAGTTATGTTAGTGAGGTGGAGGACTTTGAGGTGGAGGACTTTTCACCCCCTCCCTCACCAGAAGCCGAGAGAGACTTGGAGCACAGCGGCCCTGAGCCTGGGCTAATAAATATACTGCTAACCTGAAAATGATATCGATCAGCGGTGCTTGTGCGTTTATGTTACAGACTGTCAGTGAACGCACCGCGAGTGTGTGGCAAGTGTGTGTGTGGACAGAAAGGAAAAGTGCAGAGAACGGAGCAATGAAGGGTTGTGCCGTATGAGAAAGTGTATCGTGCGGTTTAAAGGGGACCACATATTCAAAATTCACTTTTTAATGTTTTTTTTACTCAACTTTGGGTATTTACTTCATAAAAAAACAGTCCTAAGGCCAAAAAAATGCACCAAGTGGTTTATTTACTCTAAGTCGATTTATTTTTCAGGGATAAAAACGTCTCGATTGCACTTCCTGCGGTTTGTGGCGTCACAAACCGTAGCCACAACCCACAGCCACAACCCATCCCAACCTTTGTCCCGCCCCCGTAACCTAGCAACCCCTGGTGATGCTCCACCCACGCGGTTCCTGAGTTCATCTCAGCCTGTACAGTAGGTGGCGGTATGCAACTAACAGTTGTTTGCGATCCGCCATAAATCAAATGGAGAAGAAGAAGACGAATGTAGTTCATCTCAGCACAATGGCTCCTAGAGTTCGATGTTGCGTTGTTGGCTGCATTACACAACATGTGTCGATACACACTCTTCCAGTCTCAGAGAGCAGAGATGCGTGGCTTAATTTCATTTATAATGGCAATGTCCCGGCGACATTACCGAAGAAAGTTGTAGTTTGCGCAGCACATTTCACAACAAACTCATTTCTCAACTACCAAAAGTACCAGACCGGATTTGCACAAAAACTTCTGCTTAAGGAAGGTGCTGTTCCATCTATTCGTCAAAGTTCTGCAGATGACGCTAGTGTAAGTACAGAACAGACTGATGTCTTTTAAATTATTTATTAGCATTCGGTGTGAAGACGTGTTCTTCTGCACCTCGATAGTTTAGCTACAGCCTGTGCTAACTGTTTGTGTTCACGTCTTGAACACGATATAGCGCAGGCTTATTGTTTATGATTAGCTTGTGTTAACTGAGAATTAATGTTCAACCTGTTCAATATTGGTTTCGTCAGTGCAAGAAGCAAGAAGTGCCGTTCTGCACGAACATGATTTGTTGTTTATGAAATGCTAACGCGGAGCTACAGCTAATGCTAAGGCTGTGTACCGCGTGTGTGTGTGTGTGCGCAACAATGAATCGATAAAATTTGGCTATTAAAAGCGTTGGTAACTAATTTCATCATCGATTCGTTGTGTCGCGCGATTATGCTTCTTTCACGGCGCCGCAGACCTGTTTTGTTCACTTGAACGTTGTAGAAAAGCTGGCTGACTGAATAAAGTTTGAAAAACAAACAAAAAAAACCTCTGCAGCTTGCTGTGTGTGTGGCTTGAACAGAGCGAGGAGGGAGGAGGAAACAGAAGTTAGAACAGAGAAATAATCGTTAGTTGTAGCCCTATAGTGTGTGTTTTCATCTTAATCTGAACGATTGTCTTTACAAAGCTCGTAGTTGTAACACTTTGAGACCTACTATTTTCTACTGATGGTCACAAGATCCTGTTTATCAAAACCATAAATAGTTTTCTGAGTGACAAATATGCTAATTATCACTGTCCTCTTCAAATATTTTCTCCATAACATCAGCAGCTGTTATGTAGAGCATGCATATATATGTTTTTTATGTTTTCAGTACAGTGCATAATATCCAAGTGTTGTAGGTCACCTCAATGCTCACTAATAAATATATAAAAAGCTGAATGTGCTGCATGAGACAGTGTCTCATCTGGCAGTATAGTGGGCCAAGCTGCAAACAATTCTAGTTTGTGTTCACATGTTGTTTTGCCAGAAATATATTGTCAAAATCTTTAGTCCGGCTGTGATATAATTAGTATTTTTCAATTTAGATATAATTGTTAGGTTATATAACATCTTTCATTAAACATAAAAACCTTTTCATTTATCGGTCTGTTATCTTACAGGCTCAAACATCTACAAGAAGAGACGCTGCTTGCCAAACAGAGAATGAGCAAGTTCAAAAACGAACTGTGGGTACACAATTATCTCTGAGAACTCTTCAGCCCAACTACAGATCAAAAGGTTTGTAGCTTTGACTTTATTTGACTAAATATCAAATTGTTTGTTACTCATAAAATTACTTTTGTATAATAATATTCAACACATATAAAGATTTAAATTCAGCTCAACATACTGTGCACAAGTAACGTGTATATAAGACACCCATTAGTGTTTATCATCATACCTTTTTTAATAGAATAACTATTTTAGCCCCCTTCTTAGAGGGTGAGTTTTTGGCTTTTTGTATATCTCACCAGGTGTCAACGCTACAGTGATAACCAGTGACGCTTGTGTTGGCATGCCAAAAATCCCCTTCTCTGCACATCACACTGTCGTCACGTCTACTCCCATAAAGACAACTGGTCTGGAAGAGCACATGGAAATGGAACTTGAGGGCACTAGCTCAATGTTCATTCCTGAAGAGCTGGACCCAACTTATGATGCTGATGAATCTATCACAGATTTAACCACATCTGCAGACATGTCGTGAGTAGATGATTATCTGTTTATTGAATTTATATAATGTATATCAATTTCTTTTAAATTTTTATTTTCAGAAACATCACACCAACTACAATACACAATGAAAAGAAATATATTGTGTATGAGACCAACCTTTTAGAGTTGTTCAAGGCGTGTCCTGTGTGCAAGCGCACATGTACCGTTAACAAGCGTCAACGCGGCACATTCATCTCCGTGGTGCAGAACTGCCCCTACTGTAAGTACAGTAGGACCTGGAACAGCCAGCCACTACTACGTAGCACTCCAGCAGGAAATCTTCAACTCTCAGCTGCAGTATATCTCTCTGGAGCATCATTTATAACAATACAAAAGGTATTTCAAATTTTCATACTTTTGAAATCTAATCAGAATTTAAGTATCATAATCTTGTGTCAGTTTATAAAATTGACTGATTTTTTTTGTGTTGTGTGTGTGTGTGTGTGTGTGCCATCAGGTCTTCAGGGCTTTGCACCTACAACTCTTTGTTTACGAAACTTTTCGTCGACACGCAAGAACTTATATAGAACCTGCTATTATCAGCAAATGGAAGGCATCCCAGAATGACATGCTGCTCCACCTCAGCAAGGAAAATGTCATCCTTGGTGGTGACATGAGAGCAGACTCTCCAGGTTAGTTATATACTAATTAAAGGTGCTATGTGTAACTTTCAGCCGCATGAGTTTTCTCCGCAGGGTGTCTGGACTCTCCCTTACAGATAGGGTGAGAAGCTCAGTCATCCGGGAGGGACTCGGAGTAGAGCCGCTGCTTCTCCACATCGAGAGGAGCCAGTTGAGGTGGCTCGGGCATCTGGTTAGGATGCCTCCTGGACGCCTCCCTGGTGAGGTGTTCCGGGCATGTCCCACCGGGAGGAGACCCAGAGGAAGACCCAGGACACGCTGGAGGGACTATGTTTCTCGGCTGGCCTGGGAACGCCTTGGGATTCCCCCAGAGGAGCTGCTCCAAGTGGCTGGGGAGAGGGAAGTCTGGGCCTCCCTACTTAGGCTGCTACCCCCGCGACCCGACCCCGGATAAGCGGAAGAAAGGATGGATGGATGGATGGA